>CANTUT010000491.1:505000-710000 GCA_947687605.1 Reutealis trisperma
GATTGTCATTCTATACTTGCCATCCATGAGATCAAATTTTAAGTCAAATAAAACTTCGAAGTCAAATTTAGATTATTTAAAACTTAAAATCTAGTCCTCGAGCTTAACTTGATTCAAAGATTAGTGAATGTATCCTTAGGTAAATTAATTAAAAATTACTAAATTAAAGTCACAAATGGGTTTTTCCTTAATTTTCTCATTTTAAAATAAATTGGGGTGACAATTCTTGAATCCTTTTCAAAAATGGAAAATCAAAATTTTCAAATGATAGACATTCCAATCCTGAGCACTGAACCTCATACTTTAACCTCCTTAAAAATTGCCCGTCTTTCCTTAAGGCATCTCGAGAGAGAGAAAGGATTGTTTGAGCGAGTCTCAGAAATGGTGACTCCACTAAGAACCGGCTGCCACCCTTTTTAATAGAAAGAAAGTAAATAAGAGGATTACTACTTGGTTGGGATATTTCCAAAATAATCTCCTTTTGGCTCTTTTAAGTTTAATTTGATTTTCACACATCACTTTGCATAATGAAAACTTTTTACGTAAGGCATTTAGGAAAAATTTTGGATAGCAAGTAGTGTTGACTCGACAACTATCTTTGAATATATTGGTATAAAGATATATCGATACTTTAGTGGGATGGGGACCTTTAACCAAAGCACCTTCCACCCTTGTGCATATAGTTGTTGTAGCCTTTGATCCTAGGTTCCTTGAACCTTAATAAGTAGAATCTTTGTGCATATATCTATGAAACCTTTTTTCAAATGAGAATAAAACCTAAATACCTCAAAAATAATATCGGTGGTCCATCACTCCAAAATATTCACCAATTTTCTCAATCATTAAACTTGGTGATCAATTAATAAGGGAATCCATTTCCTAACATACCATTGCATTTACATACCCATTTTCTCCTTTCAAATATAAAATCTTACCCTTCCCTTTTTCCTTTCTTTTGAAGGTACCAATGGCCAGCCCTTTTGACCAAGATGTCATAAACACCATTTTCACCAACCTCCTTAAAAAGCAAAAGGAGATCTTTTAAACTATACTTACCACTGCCATTAAAACTTAAGCCGACTGTTTCACCAATGCTCAATTTGCTCATGTTGAACCCGCTTTTACCCAAGCTAGTATTTGCCACACTCCTACTTTCACTCCTCCCTTTATCAATCTCACCAATAAAGGGAAGGTGCCTGAGACTCCTATCTCTCATAACTTGCATTTGAACACTACCTCTCCCTTTCTTACTATGATTCCTTTTCAAAGTAGGGATTTCTTTAGTTTTCTTGAAACTAAGAAATTGATATAAAAATTTGATGCTATGAAAAGAACGCTTAAGAACATCAAGAAATATGAGAACATGATAAACGTTGATTCCTTCGCTCTTTTCCTAAATGCAAGGACTCCACCAAAATTTAAGATGCCGATCATAGATAAGTTCAACAGCACTACATGCCCCAAATATCACCTCAAAATGTATGTAGGCAACATGAGACTGTTTGGAGTGGATGATGAGCTCCTTGCTCAGTTATTCCAATAATCCTTGATCAAAGCTACTATTAGGTGGCTATTAGACCTCAACCAAAACCAAAAGAAAACTTGGGATGACATTTGCAATGCATTTGTGAAGCAATACCATTATAATATTGAGGTGGATGTCACTTGTAAAGTCTTAGAACCATAAAGTAATTCCAAGGAGAATCATTCACTGTGTTCTTATAAGACGGAGGGAAAAAGCAACCCAAATGGTGAACTGATCTTCTAAATAAGAACAAATTGGCATCATCTCCTTCCTCAGTATTAGACCCATTTGCAAATGCAGTACCTCCCTGGCTTTAAAGCTCTCATTGCCACTACCAAAAAGATGGAAGATTTTATCCAATTGGGAAAAATCAAGGATGAATCCTCTACTTCAAGGTATCACCAGAACAATAATTACACCACCAACTCCACCACCCAAAGAGGAGAGAAGATAAATGTTGTCTCTTATCACTAGTCAATGAGATTAAAGACATTTTTTTAGGTCAGGCATGCCCCTCAACACTATTTATAAGAAAGCCCTAGAGGCTTATCTAGTTAAGGCCCTGGAACCATGAGCTCCTCTAAACCCCTTACCCAAAGGCTATAATGCTAATGGCCATTGTGATTATCACTAATAAGTACGGCATAAGACCAACACATATAAGGCTCTGAGATGCAGAATTCAAGACCTTATCCACAATGATGATATCATTGCCCCTGAGCCAAATCCTAATATTGCCACCAATCCTCTTCCAACCACTAAGCTCATCCAACCATCTCAAGCTCTGCCTAATAATTGATACTTCAATGAGAGTGCTGGCCTTATTGTGCTAAAGTCATCAACTCATCCCATCAACACCTCTGAGCCTAAGTTTGAGTCATCTAAGTCTAAGTCTGAGTCTTTTTAGTCTATTTTTGTTAAATGTTTCTCTAAGTTTAAGTTTTGTCAAGTCTTGCCTTTTTGAATCTATATTCTGCCTTCCAAGTTCATCTTTGAATGGGAAATTTGAAAAAGAAAATAACATAAATGAAATAAAAAATAAAAATGAAAAAGGCAAAAGTATCAATTAATTATGGTACATATGAAAAAGTAAAAATCACATACATTGCATTTGCATATCATGATTGGCAAGCATTAATCAAAGAGGCTTGTGATTTCTTAAACTGTTTTTCATAAGAACCCAAAGACATGGTAATGATATATCCAAACATTGCAGTTCATAAGATTTTGACCTACATACACATAAAGCCTATCAAGCAAAAGCTACAGACAATGAAAGTATAATGGATCATAGGATATTATGACCAATTGAATGCCATTAGGTTACCAACAAAAGCTTGCTAAACACTTCAATAAAATAATGAAAGATAGAGGTTTGCAAGAAGGAAATCTTGTCCTAAAAGAGATCAGAGCTTTAGTTTAGGAGTCGATAGGAAAGTTTAGACTAAATTATGCTAGACTATATGTACTAAAAAAAGGATTCTATCTGATGGAGGCATCATCCTCAAAGATGTGGATAGGAATGAATTTTACAACCCCTTGCAATCATATCAGCTAAAGAGATATTTTATCTAAAACTAGTGTACGTAGTTAGTTTCTTTATCTTCAATGCATAAATCGAAACTATATGGACCTGATTATCCTAAAAGGAAAAAAAAATATTGATGGAAAGGTGATGTAAGAATACATAGGTAGCTTGACTCAGGTGCAATCCAAATCATAATATAGAAATACTTTTATTTCACATGGCAAAGCATCACATTCTTATTTCCTATATACCTAATGCATCATTCATTTAATTCCTTTTGCCTAAAAAAATAATAATAATAAAGAAAAAAGCAATGAAAGCTACTTAATAAGTTAAAAACTCAATAAGGCAACTGAGGCAAAAATAGAGCAAGCTCATTGAGTCAAAAACTCAAAAGGGTGGCTTGGGAAAAAATTAAAGCCAAAAGAAAAATAGAAAGAGCTTGCTAATTTGAAAACCAAAAAGGGTGACTTAGACAAAAATTAGAGGAAAAAATAAAAGATGTCTTAAATAAAAATGATCAGGTTTTTACAAAATACAATCCATTTTCATGACAAAAATGATAGCCTCTCACTCTCAACTATAGCTTATCCTTATCATGTACTCCTGTCGATCTATGAGTGTATACAAAAATAAAAATTCTAAAAAAAAAAAAAGCAAATGGGTCATGTTTGCAGTCATAGTCTAGTCAATCATTCTCCTCCTCTTAGGGTGCACATCTCTTATGCTCTGATCAATATTAGAGTCAGCCACAATCTCTTTAATGGTCATACCTCTCCTCCTAGTCTCTATAGCTCTCTCCGCTGTATCAATAAAAGTATTAGTAGAATTAAAACTGCTCCTCTTTTGAGTACCAGCAGTTCCAAAACTACTCTTAGAAATCCTCCTCTATATAGTAATAGCTCAAAAATTGCTCCTTACGACTGTAATTGAAATACTCCTCTATACCTTAAAAACTATAGTTCTCCTCCGTGCACTAACTATAATAGTCTTTCTCTCGACTACCACTATAATGTCACCTTATCTCCTCACCGTAGTTATAATATCATCTATCATCACTATTGCAGTTTCAATCATCAATGTAGCCTATGATGTCAAACCCTTAATAGCTTTCCTATTCTCCTCTATAGGCCTATAACCCCACCCCACCCTCACTCTATTGTCACTCCCACTATCTCCTCCTTCTCAATTGCATCACCCACTATCTCCTTCAGCAAGGCAGCCTGGCGCTCTCTTTCAGCTAGCCAAACCATCTTTATCACCTACCCACTTTATCTCTCTATAGCCTAAAAAGAACTATTTGGTAATACAATATGAAAATTCCTCAACCAATCACCTTTAATGACCCATAGAAATAGAGGTTATGATTTATAAGTCTCTAAGAAGAGTACCAGTGGGGGCACATTCCAAATCTCTCTTATCTGTTAACACCAAAAGGAAAAACACAAGCTGCCAAATCCCAAAATCTTATATAAGCCCTCAAGGAATCCTAGTCACCATTACTATAACGTCATATCTTCCTAAATTGATCCTTTCCACCTTCTCAAGTTTCTTAATCCATAAATGCATGTATTGGCTAAAATACAACTCCATAGGGGCAAAAATCATATGAAAATTTCATTTATAACATATATAAAGCAAAATTGTGAATGCTCCTTATTGCATCTATGCAATCATCCATTATATGCATCATCACAAATCATCCACACCATAGAAGTTAATTAAAAGGTCCATGATTCTCAAAACATGCACATATATACATGTATCATCTAAGCACAAACATAAATGCTTGTGCAATCATCCACAATCATACACCATCATGCATTAGCCGAGCTAATTGCCTCTCCTCCTTAAAATCGATGACATCTTTCTAAAATTGACCAATACTTCTCAAAACAGACTGATACTTCATGGAGTTGATCAAAATCCTTTGAAATTTGACACTTTCCAAAACTTGCAAGTACCTCTTTGAAGCGAAGTATCACCATCTCGAATGTGACTTGTACATTTCAGAACAATTGCCCCTTCTTAATGCTATAGTGGTTTATATTGGCCTTTTAGTGATCCGAATACTTGATTCATAAAAGCATTCCCATTTTCTAAAAATCCCAAGATAGCCTCCAAGATTCAAGTCTTTTAATCAATAGATGGCTTTTCCAGTGACCTTTGCATAAATCAAAGCCTATTTTTTCAAGCAACTTTTGCATAGAGCAAAGACCCATTTTCACACAACCTTTGCATAAAGTAAGGATCCTTTTTTTTTTTCAGAAAACTTTTGCATAGAGTAAGCTCCTTTTTTTAATCACCTTTGCATAGAGCAAGGTCCCTTTTTTAAAGAATTTTTGCATAGAGCAATGTCCCTTTCAGACGGCCTTTGCACAGAGCAAGGTCCCTTTTTCAGATGACCTTTGCACAAAGCAAAGTCTCTTTTTTAGACAATCAATTATCTTTCAGATGACCTATCCATAAAGTTAGGCTCCTCTAAACAAATCGATTATCTTTCACCCAATTCTAACTGTGGTGTCATTCTAACTATACAACCAAGCTGAGCTCTTTCACCTAATTCTAACTATGGTGTCATTCTGACTATGTATCTAAGCTAAGCAGCTACTTTTTCACCCAAACTTGACCATGATAACCAAACTTTTACCTAACCCTGACCATGGTAACTATCTTTTCACCAAAACCTAACTATGACAATCAACTTTCACCCTATCTTACCATAACCATTTGAGTTCATACTTATCAGGATAACTTAAAAGACAATCAATTTTAATGCCAATCATGTAAAATCCCCTAAATCATACCAAAATCATCTATTTTTATTAATTTCATCTAAATATTTCAAGTTAACTCGCCACATGTTGAGACTCTCCTTTGACCAAATTTATTCATAAACTCTTTCAAAATCTCTCAAGTTGACTCGCCATAGGTCTTTCACATAAATTATCTTATCAAAATCAATTCAATTTCACCTATAAATGTCTAGTAAAAGTGTTTGGGACATCTCTATGGTTCTTTTCTCATCTCCCCTTACTTTAAATTAATCATGTCTGTCCATCCAAAAACATCTAAATTCTTACTTATATGTCAATATGGTTTACTCTTCCATCCTCATTCATCTTAAAGTCAATCACATCCTTCACCTGAAAATGCCTAAATAATGACATCTCTTTGGTTTCTTTTTCACCCTTTTTATCCATAATCCATCCAAATCCTTCACTTATAAGTCTCTAATCTAGATGATCCTCTAGTTCATTTCCCCGCCTCCTCATCTAAATCAGTGATATCTGTTAATTCACCCAAAAATATCTAGCCGCTAACCTAAATATCCCTTTGGTCTCTTTTCCTAAATTCATTTTCCACCCATAAATGCCTAGAGATAATCACTTAGATGCCTTTTTGCTCCATTCTCTCATCTTTTTATCAAAGTCATATTCTCCACCCATAAATTTTTAGGAACAATTTCTTAAACATCCTTGTAGTTCATTCTGACATCTTCCTTTTTGACTTTGTCCCTTACCCAAACATGTCTAAGCACTTACCTAAACATCACTTTAGTTCATTGTATCATCCCTCCACAAGTTCACTATCATCAGATTCTCTTTATAGACAAGACGATTCTAAAGAAGGCATAGCTATGAACCCACCCTCAATTCTACACTCTTATTATCTAGCTAGAGCTTGACACCTGCTAAATTTAGCACACTACACAAAGGTAGTATGGCAATCTTGAAAGAAAATAGGCTTTCAAGTACATTACTACCTAAAAACTTAATTCTTCAACACTGACTGACATCAATCTCAAAAAGAAAAAGCACCTAGATGCCGGGACATCCGGAGGTACCACCGGTCATACCGACAGCAACCGCCAAGGGCCTAGAGCCTCAATAATATAGCTAGAACTAGTCCCTACTCTGGACATAGAAATTATAGTTTTACCCCTTTTATCCTATTTTTAGCCTTTTTTGACCACCATCATCCTTTTGGTTTTTTCTTAATTCTTCTTTCAAAAAAAAACCCCATCATCATTTTCTACACACATTGACCATTTGACTAGTTGTCCACTTGCTTTTTCTCTTTCTTTCTCTAATTAATCTCTCTTTGAGTTCTGTTTTATAATTAATAATATTCTCCTTTAATTTTATTAATTATAATCATAATTAATTATTTTAATTAATTAAACAATCAAATTAACTAATCCTTTTACTTAATCAATTAATTGATTAATTTTAATTAATTAATCCACTAGTTAATTAGGCAATTAATACTCTCCTTGAGTATTTAATCTATCAATTTAATCCTTCCTAGGTTAATCCCATCCAATCTACTCTCCTTGAGTATGATTCCCACCATCTAACATTGATAAAATGGAACTTCAATTTGGCAAGGTCTGATAACTAGTCTTTCTAAATTGACATACAAAATCATTTTAATGCATTTGTCGAAATGTTGTACACTAAGGTATACTCTAAAAGTAAGTGCATATATGGCTTGAGCATTAAACTTAGGTTCATTCTCACTTCCCTACTAAAAAAATGCATTTATAGAAATATAAATCACCATGATTGCATAAACAATAACTTATAGAGAAAAACTATAAATAAGTTTTTTAAATCACCCAAATCCTAGCAAAATATAATTAATATAAATAAAAGGTCTTCGAATTATATCATTTGTCATTAGTAGATATTTCTAGGTCCAAATACCTGCTTACAAGGGTCGTTATTGCTCTGAGCCTTAGGAAAACCTAAACCCCTAGTGTAGGGCCTTCTCTTCCACTTCATTAGTTCTTCACTTTTTAAATTGATTTTATAATCAGTCATGCAATATTCAGTGTATTTAATCCAACATAGAATTAATACTCACTCCTAACCATGTTTCTAAGCATTTGGCAACATTAAGTCAGATTAAAAACAACATAATTCTAATATGCCATTGATGAATAATTAAGAACACAGCTTATCGTTCTTCATCTAGCATACTTACAATCCAATAATTCTATGCACAAACACTTAATTCATGTTATTATCAATCTAATCATGCTATTCTAAGCATTACTATAGCAAATAATAAATTAAACAATTAATAATATAGGCCTGATCTTGTCATTCTAGGACCCGGACCATAAATAAAAGTATGCATAATCTAAGCAACAGATCAAAAAATTAATACTAAAATAAAAAGAAAGTGAGAGACCCATCTGAAAAATACCTGAATCATAATTGACTACAAACAAAAACCTTATCATAACATAATTGAAATAATAAACTTTGAGACTCTGATTACAAGCTTTTACACAAATAAAGTTTGCTTGTTAAGCCTTTCTCTCAGATGCTCCTAGTGTGGCAAACTGAAGACTAAGGAAGCCTTTATATAGGTCTCTAAAAGGGGGAAAGAGAATTTCCTTTCCATCAAAATTTTAAATTCCAAATTGAAAACAATGTCATTTAACATTTTTTGAAATATGAAAAGACAAGGCATACCAAGTTAGTGGCATTCACGGGTAGAATGCCCTTACATGGAATGCCTCTACTTTTTTTAGGGAAGTAACCATGGAGGCATTCATGCCTAGATGCCCCTCCCCAGGGCACTGACTTCTTTTTTCTATTTCCTTTCTATCTAATTTATAGTTCTATGGTTCTTGCCTTTATTTCCTATAGGTATTTTAGTACTTTTGCTAAAAAAATTCATCATCATTAAGCCTAAAATTTTGATGGCTATCATCATGGGGTGTGAGAATCAAAATAAAGTTTCTACAATAACACCCAATATGATCTAAGGCTAATAGATGTTACCTCTTTCCTCTCCTCTAGTAGTCTAAGGCTAAACATTGATTTGTTTTGTTCTCCTTTAGCTTGTATTGGCTAGTTTAGAGAGTAGAATCCAATTCTTCCAAAATTACTTTTTTAGATCCATATATTAAGGATAATGGTGTTTATCCCATGGCTACCCTTAGAGTTGTTTAGTAAGTCTAAAGGACATAGTAATGCTCATCTGTCCAAGCAACTTTATATTAATCCAACTTCTTTTTAAGGCCTTTTTTTTTTTAATGAACACAAACTAGGCAAGACCTACCTGTTGGAGTTTTAAAAAGACTGAAATGATCAAATGATCAATGTAACAGAAAGCAAGAAAGAATAATGAAATTTATTATGTAAAGTCTACATTTTATTGATATGATAATGTGTTTAAATATAGCAAAAAATAATAATAGAAGAAACAAAAAATAAGGCACTACATGGAAAACATTTCCATGATCAACATATTCCTAAAAATCAGCAACTACCACTGACCAAATCAATTGAAACAGTAAATAAATAAATAAATAAATAAAAATAAAAATCCAGCTTGGAAAATGTTGCAGCAGCTGAAGCGCAACTTCAAACTCCTTTTTGCTTTGGTTGTTGCAAACTCCAAGTTTCTCTTTAAGAAACTCAAACTTGTTTCTTGACAGAGGCTTTGTGAGTATGTCTGCTAGTTGAAGATCATATTTGTAGTACTTCAAACCAATTGAGCCTTCCTTCTGCACTTCTCTAAGAAAGAATAACTTGATATTAAAGTGCTTAGTTTTCTCG
The DNA here is from genome assembly GCA_947687605.1 of Reutealis trisperma. Taxonomy (NCBI): domain Eukaryota; kingdom Viridiplantae; phylum Streptophyta; class Magnoliopsida; order Malpighiales; family Euphorbiaceae; genus Reutealis; species Reutealis trisperma. The sequence goes on from CANTUT010000491.1 coordinate 514,632, forward strand.
TGACAAACAGGATTGTGAGAGATAGCAATTGCAGCTTGATTATCAACAAATATTTCTGTGCATCCTTCTTGCTTCATATTCAAATCAATCAACACCTTTCTTAACCACAAGGCCTAATTTGCAATAGTAGTAGCTGCAATAAATTTAGCTTATACTGTAGATTGTGCCACTATATTCTGCTTCTTGGAACACCATGAAAACACTCCTAAACTAAGTTTAAAATAGTAACCTGCAATACTTTTCATATCATCAGATGAACCTCCCCAATCATTGTCAAAATAGCCTTGCAGAACACAATCCTGACTTGCACAAAACCTAATTCCATAATCCAGTGTACCTTTTACATTTCTAAAGACTCTTTTAGCAGCTGCAAAATGTGTTTTAGTTGCACAATTTGTAAATATAGATAATAGACTTACAGAGTGTAAGATATCAGGCCTTGTGGCTGTTAGATACATCAGGCAACCCATTAGACTTCTGTAGAGAGTTTCATCAACCTTCTTAGCTTCATCTTCCTTGCTCAACTTCTCCTTTTGGCACATTGGAGTATATACACTCTTACATTCATCCATTCTAAATTTTTTTAGAATCTCCTTAGCATACTTCTTTTGATAGATAAACACTTCTCCATTCTTTTGCTTAATTTCCATTCCTAGAAAGTAAGCCATCTTCCCTAAATCTATCATCTCGAAGGTTTGCTTCATATCTTCTTTGAACTTTCTCATAAGTTCTTCATTGCCTTCTATAACTAGCAGATCATCCACATATACTGAGACAATTACAAAATTGATTTCATCACCTTTGATGTAGAGGGTAGCTTCACTAAAACTTTTTCTGCAACCCAATTGCATCAAGTGCTCATCAATTTTGCTATACTAGGCTTTGGGTGCCTACTTCAAGCCATAAGGCTTTCTTAAGCAAATACACTTCATCTTTATGCCCTTTTACTGCAAATCCATCAGGTTGTTCAACATATATCTCCTCCTCAAGAAAGCCATTCAAGAAGAATGATTTAACATCAAGTTGATAGACTCTCCAACCCTTTTGTGTAGCTATCACAATCAATAACCTGATTGTATCTAGTATGGTGACAGGAGCAAAAGCGTCAGAAAAATCAACACCAAAAATCTAAGCATACCCTTTCACAACTAGCCTGGCCTTATGCTTATTGATGGAACCATCAGCATTTAGTTGGTTCTGAACACCCATTTTACATTAATTACCTTTTTGTCTGCTGGTCTTTTTACAAGTTGCCAAGTTTAATTTTTCTCAATCATGCTCAACTCCTTCATTGTGGCTATCCATTTTGGATCTTTCTCTACTTCCTAGAAATCTCCTGGTTCAAACACAGCAACATTGCATGATAAATCTTAAAAAGTGATCTTGTACCTCTTACAAGAGCATCATCAACCAACTCATCTTCTTTGAACTGCAATTTGGGAACTTGGTCAGGAACCAAGGCTGCTTGCTTTCCTTCCCAATCCCACTCATCATTCTCTATAAAATGTACATCTCTTCTTATCAAAATTTTCTTAGTGTTTGGTTGGAAAATTCTGTAAACTTCAGAGATTGTGCACTAACTAACAAAGATTCCTACTTCTGCCTTTTTATCTAGCTTGTCTCTTTTGATATGAGGCATATAGACAAAGCACAAGCATCCAAATACTTTGAGATTTTTTAGAGAAGGTTTAAAACCATACTAGGCTTCATATGGAGTCTTTTCAGCTACTGCTTTAGTAGGTAGTATATTAAGGAGGAAGACTGCAGTATGTGCTGCTTCTGCCTAATATTCCTTTAGCAAATTTTTCTCAAACATTAGACATCTAGCCATCTTTATTATGGTACGATTCTTTCTCTCAATAACTCCATTTTGCTATGGAGTGTATGGAGCAGTGAGTTGATGTTCAATCTTAGCCTCTTCACAAAAAAGATTAAACTGACCGGAAGTGTACTCTTTGCCATTATCATATCTCAAAACTTGGATTTTATGACCACTTTGTGTTTCAATCCATTACTTCAATTTCCAAAACACACTTGCAACTTTTGACTTGAATTTGAGAAAATAGATCTAACATATTCTGGAATAGTCATTAATAAAGATCAAGAAATACCTACTCCCATTGATGGAGTTTTGTGAGGTCCAGCCAAATCAGTATGTATCAATTGTAGCTTTTCAGTAGCTATCCAAAATGCTTGCTTGAAGGGAAGTCTTGATTGCTTTCCTTGTTGACAAGCTTTACAATCTAGAATTTCATATTCAAGGCAAGCAAGACCTTGAACCAATTCCTTTCTCTGCAAATTCAGCATAGCTATATGATTAAAATGTCCAAGCCTCTTATGCCAGACTTCTGCTTTGATATTTGTTGCAGAGAATGCTATTTGCTCCTCCTCCAATGGATCAAATGCAAAGCTCTTCCCTTTCATTTTAACTCAAAACACATCATTGCCTACTGCATCCTTAATTAAACACTGATTTGTTTTAAAGATAACTTTGAAACCTTTCTGAATCAGCTACCCAACACTCAATAGATTTTGAATAATATTAGGTACAAACAACACATCTCTGATAAGCTTTGTACTTGAAATGCTTTCAATTGCTACTGTGCCTTTTCCCTTGACTGCAATGAATTCTCCATTCCTAATCTTCACTTTGGAAACTACTAAAGTGTCCAATTCCTTAAAGAGATCACGATCAAAGGTCATATGGTTGGTACAACCACTATCAATGAGCCACTTCTCACTTGAATGATAGGTTGCAAAATAAGAAGCTACAAAGAGTTGCTCCTCCTTTTCCTTATCAGCAACCTGAGCAACATTCTTCTGCTACAATTCACTTGTGTCACAGTCTTCTGTTGAGTGTTGCTCCTATAAATTCTTTGATGATGCCTCATCTTCTGACACTTCTCACATTACTGGTCTGGCTTTCTCCAGCATCTAAAAGGTGGATGACCCTTCCTTTCACAATGCTTACAAGGAAGGAAATCAGATTTTGTTCCCTTACTGATATTAGGAGAATTAAAACTTGAGTTTCCCTTCTTGTTTTTCTCATTCTTCTTTCCTTTTCCTCCTTGACTGGACTGAGCTCTTGCAGCTAATGCACCTTCAACAGACCTTTTAGACCCTACGAGCCTTGTGCTTGCAAAGCATGCATCAATTATGCTAAACTAAGCATTGACAAATCTTTAGTGTTTTCCAACGAGGAAATAGTTACTTCAAACCTTTCAAGAATAGTTACAAGAATTTTTTGAACTAATTTGGAATCAAGAAATTCAGAACCAAGTAACCTTATTTTGTTAGCAATCTTAAGCAATCTATTAGAGTTCTCCTTCACTGTCTCATAATCCTTCATCTTCTAAAGCTCAAACTTTCTTATCAGGTTCAAAATCGACATTCTTTTAATTCTCTCATCTCCTTCATACTCCTTCTTTAGGAAATTCCATACTTTAAAAGCTAATTTTATTGTCATGATTCTGACAATGGTTTCAGGGGAGACTGCAGCAAATAACGTAGCTCTTGCTTTTGACTTTCTTGATTTCTTCTCCTTATGATTCTTGATCTGCGCCATAATTGGATTTGCAGGTAATGGAGGAACTTCATAGTCCTCCTCCGTAGCTTCCTAGAGATCATTTGCCTCCAGATGAGCCTCCATCCTTGCTGCCCAGACATGATAACCTTCACCATTAAAGACTGGTGGTGCTAGTGCAGTAAAAGGAGTTATTAAATCCATGGAAGAAGAAAACAAAGATACAAAAAAATGTTTATCTCAACTACAGGTCCATCAAGCAGAGAGCTTTGATACCAGTTTGTTAGAGTTTTAAAGAGACTAAAATGATCAAATGATCAATGTAACAGAAAGCAAGAAAGAACAATGAAATTTGCTATGTAAAGTCTACATTTTATTGATATGATAATATGTTTAAATACAGCAAAAAATAATAACAAAAGAAATGAAAAACAAGGCACTACATGGAACACATTCTTATGATTAACATATTCCTAAAAATCAGCAACTACTACTGACCAAATCAATTGAAACCGTAAAAAAATAAATAAATAAATAAATAAATAAATAAAAATAAAAATCCAGCTTGGAAAATGTTGCAGCAGCTAAAGCACAACTTTAACACTACCTCTTGCAGCATATACCTTAACTCTACTTGGCAAACTTTGCCAAGGATCTCCTGAATTGCAAGAATTAAATTATAGTTTGTCAAGTCTTCATCATCTATCTCGGCTATTCTATCAATAGCAGCTTTAGAATCCATCTCCACTTGAAGCTTTCGATATCCCAAAGTCCACACAAGGTTTAGGCTAGTAAAGAACCCTGTAATTCAGCTTCAAAGACTAAGCAATCTCTAATTAGTTGAGCGAAGCTAGTGATCCACCCATTTTCACTAGCTCACAGTAAACCACTAGCCATTGAGACATCATTTCTAACACCTCCATCAAAATTGAGTTTGACCAAGCCCACTAGAGGAGAGAGCTAGCTTATCATTCTTACCTATTCAAATCACGAGACTTATCACAAGGTTTACTCCCAATATTATCAACCTTAAATAAATTTTGGATAACGACACTACAGCTATAGAGAATGGGGGTTAAGTAGGTTTGTCACTGCGAGTAATCTCAAATTTGAAAAAGAAATCATTCCTCTACTACCAATCATCCTAAATATTAAGTTCTAACTCACCTCCATTATAGCACTAAAATTAGAGTTTGAGAAGCAAGCAAGAATCTAAGCATTAGTATCCAATGAAAAAAAAGACCTCTTATAAATCCTACTTAACAAACCTTTTCCAAATAGCCATGGAAAATTCACAATTTTGACTAGCATGAAGTCAGTCTACCTCACTTAACTGGCACTAAGAGCAGATGCCTAAAGAGATGAAGTGCCTTCGAGCAACAAACTAGTCAAAGCAAGTCGGTCATAGGTAATGAGCCAAAGGATTTTGACCTTCTAAGGACCATGCCATTTCCAAATCTTGTCCCATAATCTATTGTTTGAATTCATCAGAATCTCTGAAATAAGATTAAAAGCTGATTTATTAGTGAAGTTCCCACTTTTAGAGAAGTTTGAAATTATACTATCAACTCCAAAATTGCAAGAAGGCGGATATAAAGAAGCATCTTCAGACAAATGGAATTTGGAATGAATTCTTGAAATAGATTCCAATTCTATGCTCTATTACTCACAAAGTCTTTCACAACCCTTTCTCATGAATAATTAGGCACTTTAATAGTAGTTAAGTTAATTAAAACACCCATGCTTTCATCTAAATTATCTTCCCAAAAATGAATACTAGCCCCATTACCTACAAACCAAGAGATCCCTTGAGCAACATAATCCTATATTGTGCAAATACCTCACTAAGACAAAGAGCAGTTGCCTGAGGCTATCCCTTTAAATACTTTCGTCAAAGTACTTGAACTCATAAACTGCCTAGTCTATTGACAAGACCCCATCCCAACTTCATCAGCAAAGAATCATTTCTTAGCCTTGACCATCGAAGTCTAAGACCTCCCAAATCCTTCGACTTGCAAACTTATTACCAATTGATCAAATGGACCTTCTTCTTCCCCTTAGTATTTCCTCAAATGAATTAGTGAACAAACTTGTCAATGTCATAACAGATTGTTGTTGAAAGCCTTGTTGTCTGTATTGCATACATTGGGATAGCTCAGAGCACCGATTAGGCGAAGACTAATCAACTTGCAAAAGACAAATGGTTAGCTTTCCATCCAATAAATTTAGATCTTACCTTATTTACCACTTTGGAATAAATATCATTAGATTTATGCCCATGAATGAGAGGCATTCCCATGTAACGCCCAAGATTATCAGTCTCTGTGAAACCAAATCTTAAACTAAGCTTCCTTCTAAGGGTGACAGACATATTCTTGGAGAAGAAGTTTATGTTCTTTGCTTCATTCACTCTCTGTCTCAAGGGTAGGCAAAAATTGTGGAGCACTTCTTAAATCACCTGGACCTGCTAGAAAGATGCCTCAACAAACAAAAGAAGCTTATCAGCAAAAAAAAAAAAAAAAAAAAAAGGAAAGATTAGGAATACTTTTACTTATCTTAATAGGCTACCAAGTTTTGTTTAAAATGGCCTTTTGAAAGCATTAGGAGAGACAATTCATACAAAAGACAAAGATATATCAGGATAAAGGATCCCCTTCTGTGACTCCCCTGTAAGGCTCAAATTCTTTAGTTTTTTCCCCGTTCCATAACACAATGCAAACAATAATGTGATCCACCAACACTTTTAAAGACCCAAACTCATTCAATATATCCTAAGTAGAATTCTAGCTCAGATGATTGTAAGCCTTTTGCAAATCCACCTTGATAGCCATCCACCCTTTTTTGCCTTTATTTAATTTCATTTAGTGGATAAATTCTTGAGCTATAATAATATTGTCTAAAATATTCTGATAAGGCATAAAACTACTTGAGTAGAACTATCTAGTTTATTCATTATCGACTTGCACCTTTTTGCAATTAGCTTGATGATAAACTTATAAGCCACGTTGTAAAGACTAGTCGGCTGAAGCTGGTTTAAAATTCTCTAGTTGTTCTTGCTTCAGAATGAGAATAATAAGTGTCTCATTCAACCGATTAGGGAGCTTATCCATTGTCTAGAAATCTTTCACCATATTAACCAAGGAAGGCCCAACAATGTCTCACTAATATTAGTAAAACAAAGGTTTTAAACCATCTAGCCTTAAGGCTTTGTACCACCTCATTTCAAAAATAGCCTTCTTAACTTCCTCTGTAGTTATATTTAATAACAGGTGCTACTTTTCATCATTGGATAACTAACTTACCCTGCCTAATAACATATAATTTAGGGAAACATTACTATCTTCTATGTATAACTTGCTATAAAACTTAAATGTCATAGCCTTAAGGACTTCTAAATTATCCACCTATATATTAGATTGATTTTGCAAAGCTTCTATTTTACATTTTTTTTGTGCTTGATGACTCTAGTAGCATAGAAGTATCGAGTGTTCTTGTCACCATTTAATCCAATTAGTCCTAAATTTTTGGAACCAGAGAATTTCTTCTTGAATCAAGGTCTACTCATAATCATGATACAGCTAATTCTTTCTCCCCTCATGCCTACTCGATTGCCTATATTAAAGAATACAATCTATCCTCTCAATTTTGGCTAAAATCTTCTATTTCCTAGTAAATATATTACTAAATGAATTCTTGCTCCAATCTTGAACTTTGGTAATAAAATTTGAGCTTGCCAAGTTCTAATTCAGGTCACCCTCCCAGTTATTTTTCATGAATTATTTGAATTCTGAATGGGTAAGCTATGTTGTATGAAACCTAAACACACACTTGCCTTTGTAAACCCCACATTAAGGAAAGAATAATTCTCCATAATGCCTTTCAATTCCCTACACTTAGAATTGTTTATTAGAGCACTGCCAAGTTCCTCATCTAAGGTCAAATACACATTAAGATCACATGCAACCATTAATGGTTCATTGATATGCCTGGCTAGCTCACAAATTATGTCCCATAATTCCTAACAAATACTAGGCACATGACTACCATACACAACTAAGCACACACCACAACCAAAATTGAATTTCCATCTAAAATGAACCAATTGCCTATGAGAAAATAAGACATCAATTAGCACTTGATCCCTATTCCTTATAAGCCAAATATCACCTAAAAAGCCTTAAGCCTCTTCTCTATAGCAGTTGGTAAACCCCAGCTTTTTAATAACTAAATCAGCTTTGGTCCCACTAATTCCAGTTTCTAAAAACATGCAAATAATAGGCCAATATCTACTTATGAAATCCCTAGTTATACCAAGGAACAGCTTGCTACCTACTCCTAGATAATTCTAGAAGATGAAAGACATAAAAATAAATGAATAAAGGAAGAGAACACTAGCTACAAGGTGACCTAAGAGGACCATTAAGACTTAATTGCTAAATCATATATGTGAACCCTTAATTTTACACCCTCATTATTCAACCGCACTTTGGTATTTGATAAGTTTAATGCACTATAGGAAGTCGTTACGGTAGTCCTTGCATTAAAGGGTTTGGAGGAAGCGCCCCTAAAAGAAAATTTTTTAGCCTTCAATTACATTGCTATCGGACATCCAAATTTTCTAAACTCCAAACCAACAACCAATCTCTAAAAAATAAAAAAAATAAAAAAATAAAAAACATACCAAGTCAACTGCCATCAGAGCAGCAAGTGGTGCTATCGGAGAGGCCGGCAACATGTCACCCGACACATCAGCAATGCTACCACCGGCTCCTTTAGTGGCATGGTCCCCACCACCCTTTTTGCTGTTTCTAAAATGTCCATAATCTAATTTTTCAACATTTTTCCAGCCCTACCCTTCACACCTTTTCATATTTTTACTTCCTAAATTACCCTCACCTCATTTTTCTATAAATAACTCCTCTATTTATTCATTTCAACACACCTTTTGAGTTAGAGTTGATAGTTATCCTCTAATTCCTCTTTTCTTCTTTCTCCAACCACCTTCTAATTAATTAATTATCTTACCCTAATTGAGTTAATTAATCTTTTTAATTAACTAAAACTCTCCTTTTTTAATAAAATTAATCACTCAATTAGTTAATTAATTAATCTTTTAATTAATTAATTAATCCCTTTTCAAAATCAAATTAATAATTTTTCTTAAGTCCACCCTTTATCCAAATTAATGAATTAATCTTTCTAATTAATTAATCCATCCATCCTTTTTATCACATTAATTAGTTAATTAATCATTTTAATTAATTAATTAATCTTCCAATCAATCCAATTACCCAATCTTGATAAAATGGAACTTCCATTCGGTAAAACACTCTATCTGCCAAAAGCAAAGGTATTAGCATTTTCCTCTCACCCATAAACCCAAATCAAATCAGTCAATCTGATCAACCTCTAAACTCATCTACGTAATCATGGAATGAACTACGTGGGTTTTGATCCCCATTTAATAAGGTACGTAGACATGTTTGGAATCTAAATCTAAACCTCAAATCCAAATCCTAATTAAACAATCTCCTTTCTCCTTTTTAATTAAAGTAATTTGTAGATGTTTCATTTTAATGTTCTCATTGACTGATACCATGGTCATGCATTAATCATAATATTATAATTTTCATATAATATTTGTCATTCATAAAATTAATTTTCAAAGTCAAATTAAATTTAAGGGTCAAATTTAGATTATTTAACCAAAAACCTAGTCCCTAAGCTCAACTTGATTCGAAGACTAGTGATTTTTATCATTGGGTAAATTAATTGCAAAATTAATGAATTGGAGCCAATTCAGGTTTTTTCCTTAATATTTTCCCAACTAAATAAAATTAAGATGACGACTCCTAAAATCATTTTAAAAAATAAGCAATCCGAACCCAAGGGTTCTATCTTGAGTCTAAACCCGAATGAGCATTCTAATTCTCTCTAGCGGATTAGACTAGTACTTGGGCAAGGCCACACAGCTGGAGATTCCACTGGTGGCTGGTTGCCACCTTTTAAAAAAGAAAATAAGAGGATTACTATTTGGTTAAAGAAAAATTCTTTTCAAAATAATCTCTATTTGGCTCATTAAGTATAGTTTGACTTTCATGCATTACTTTACATAATAAAAGCTCATTGCCTAACCTTAGCTTTAAGAAAACTTTTGGATGGTGAGTAGCATTGGCTTGACAACTCTCTTTGAGTATGTTGAAAGATAGACAAGCATTCTACCTTGCAACGAATCCCCGATCATTCTAGTTGTATAATGAGCAATCAATACTGTTGGACCCAAGTGGGGCTCCTTGCCTCATATGTGGTTAGGTATATCGATGCTCTAGTGGAATGGGGACCCTTAATCAAACCACCCCCCTATGTATATAGTCACTCTAGTGTTGACCCTAGGTTCCATGTACCATAATAATGAAGACACTTGTACATATATCCATGAAACATCATGAGATCAGAATCTTATTGGTTAACTTTTAAGATTATCATGGAGTAATATTTGCATAACTTGATTAATAAGTTTACTTCGGTTGTTCAATCTAAGTTAAGTTAAATTTTCATGTGAAAACTTAAAAACTTAATAAAAATATAATTATACACAATAAATATTATCTAGTTTTTTCCTAATGTGCTTTGTACATTGATTCCCATTATTACTCATTATGACTCATTTTAAAATATAATTTAGTTTATAAAATAAGAAGAATTTAGTTTAATTCTTTATTTCATAAAATTTGTATTGATAAAATTTAACTAATAATATTGAATGCACATAATAACAATTTAAGGAATGGAACAAGAATGTATGATATTGATAAAAACTTTTAGGGCATTACTAAATTAATTGTAAGGAGGTAATTTTGTAAGAATTTTGTATTGTAATATGGAAACATGCAATAAAAAGATTAAATTATTAGTTGGGAAAAACCTATACCGTTACTAATGGGTCAGTTAAAAAAGTTAATTCTAATTTTCCAAATGTTCATTAAAAAAAAGAATTGCATTTTAATATATACACAATATTGAAAGAATATGAGTCAATTATATCTAAATAAATCATTTTTTACAATTTTAAATGATATTTTTATGTTCAAAAATATGTTATAGAAAAGATAGCAAAAGAATTGATAAGTAAGTTTTATTATAATTTTCTAATTTATTTTAATATTTTCATGTTGCCTAATTATTAGTTATATGTTGATTTTCATTTTAATATTTGATATGTCTATTTTTTTATAACTTCAATATTGGTTTTATATTTTTTTTAGTTTTGATAAATTTGATCTTTTTGACACATTATAACTTAATTTTCCTTCCTTCAGAAAATCAACAATAATCTTTCTAGTGTCTATATCTACCATTATCTTAAAAACTAGACTAGTGATCGAACGGGATAGGTTACCAGTTCATGGTTCAATCAGTCAAACCAATTGAATTGGTTGTTAGACTAGTTGGATAAAATCTCTTCATTTTTTTATCATTTTATAAAAGAATTCATTAATAAAGTTCTAACTTATTAAAAATTGGCTAAAAATTAGTTGAAGGATAGTTTAACTGGAATTTTAATATTTTGAATGAATCAAAATGGACTGCCTAGTGATTTCCTATTAAATCACCTGGTTTGGTCTGAATTTTAAAACACTAATATGCATAGATTTTTCATTATCAACAATGCACTTTTTAATCATGAGTAAAAAAAACTAATTTTGAACCAAAAAAATAAATTGTAATTCATTATACATATCTTTTAGTTTTCATAAGCGTTAAGTTTATTTTCAATTTTACTCAAAATCAATTTTAAAAGTCAATAACTATTAACAAAGAGCTAGTTTAACATATTAATTATGTATTTACTTTCCTAATTAAATAATAATTACTAATTCTAAAAATATAGCATATTATTCACTCCCTTTATCCACGAATTATAGTCCACATTTTCTTTTTGAGATTTAAAAAAAAAATAGTCCACTTTCCTTTTCAAGTTAAATTTATTATTATATTTTCAAATATACCCTTTAGAATTCTTATATTTAATCACATTATTCTAGTATAATTAATGCTATTAGTTGTCATAATAAGGATAAAATAGTAAAGAAATATAAATCTTTAACCTTTGTGCCAAAACAAAAGTGGACTATAATTTAGGGATAGAGGAGTATATAATTCTAATTAATTTATTAATTAACAAACTACTATTCCTATAATATAACATATTAATTATATATTTATTTTCCTAATTATATATTAATAATAACAATTTTATATTTTTTCATTCTAATTGAATTCATCATTCATCATTTAAATTAAATATAATTAGATAATTATATTATTTAATTAATAAGTAACTATATTACCCATCATAAATGTATAATTAGAAAGAATTTAATAAAGGACTCTTATCTAAATTTGCTGATATCCCATTATAACTCATTGTGATTTATTTTAAAACATAATTTAATTTATAAAATAAAAAGAATTTAAATTTAAATTTTGTATTTCCTAAAATTTGTATTGATAAAACTCAATTAATAATATTGAATACATATAATAATAATTTATCGAATGAAAGAAGATTGTATGATATTAATAAAAAAGAAAAACTTTAAAGGCAATACTAAATTAATTCACTAAATAAATTACCGATTTACTGATTGAAAGATCAGTCGGTAAATGTGAAAAAAATGGTTGATAACCTAAATTTTCAATTGATTACCAACTAAAACAGAAGATAGTTATAACCTTTGTAAGTAAAATATCACTGATCGAATTTCTCATCATTTGATAAATTTACTAACCGAAAAATAGTCAGTAAACATGTAATATTAGTTAGTAAATCTATTTTTCAGAACAGATTAAAATGTGAACTTTGTTGGCGATCAGTCAGTATTTTTATCAAATATAATACTAAATAAATATTATTGCTTAGCAAATTAGTTGGTATCTGGTCTAGAATAATAAAAAAAATTAAATTCAGTCAAAAAACAATTGGTAAATTAATTAAAAATTAAAAAAATTATTTGTAGCAGGTTGGTAAATCAGTCGTAAAGCATAATATTTATTTTTTTATATTTTAAAAATATAAATATTAAATGTACTAAATTATAAATAAAATTCAAATACTCTATAATAAATTACAATAAAAATATAATTCAATATAAATTAAAATCATATATTTGTATAAAAAAATGATAAAATAGCATTCACATGTATACAAGAAAAAAAATCATAAATCCTAATATAAATCTGCAACGTTATCTGCATCTAGATCCACAATGTAGTCATCTTCATCATCACCGAAAGTATAAGTAGGATAAGATGGGGAAGGAGGAGGAGCAACATTAGTCTACAGATGAGATAGAGGAGGAGGAGGGGGAGGAGCAATTATAGTCTACAAATGAGGTGGAATAGAAAATTCAGACTATTGTGCTAAGGCTCGTAAGAGGTTCTCCATCTACTGATGTTGATGTTACATCTACTACTACAACTATTGCTCCATCTGTTGCTATATCTTCAACTGTATATCTTTGACCGCCTCCTAAACTCATCTATTTATCTCCACCTGCATCTGCTCAGCTGTAGGAAGCAGTAATGAGGGTGAAGCAAAAGATGAACTGGCACTAGGATCTTCATAATATTTTCATGCCTGTGAGTCGAATCCTTATAAATTTCCCTTCTTGAATCCCTAACAGCCCTGAGATATAAGTCTCTCTCATCTATAGGTATTGGCTCAATGAATCTGGGAGTTGGCTGGGACATATGCTCATGGAGATTCGTGATATCTTTCTATATTTTATACAATAATAATTAATCTTATAATAGCTCAAAATTTAGTATTTGGATTTGAATTATAATTTGAAGTGAAATTGGTTGCTTACGTGAACCTGCTAAGATCTCAGGTCAACAAAAGTTTTCCCATTATGCTTCTTTGTGTATGTGTACATAAAGAATTCGATGGGATCAACCTCTCGAGCTAAGTATTGAGCTTGTTACAATAAATATATATAAAGAATAACAATTATTATTATGCATACTTTAAAAACAAAATAAACTATGAGGAAAAATACTTACTAATCACCTAGCATGCTTCTTGTGATCTATAGAACCTCCCATGTGCTTAGACGCACTAGAAACTATGCCACCCTTCTTCGACTTACTATTCTTAACAACTAGTTGGGATATTCTCTCACAATTAGTAAAAGCCCAATGTTTCTGTAGCATTTCCTAAGTGTTGTTGGGCATTCAAGTCCCTGACTTTTCTAGTTGACCTTGTATAAGAGATCCTTGTACATCTTGATAGCCTTTTTAAAGAAGGCCATACGAACTAAGGCTTTAATCGTATGATCCCAAATATAGTGCTTCTACAAAATTTTAAAAAATAAAACCAAATTTAGTATAATCTTAAAAGTAAAATAAATCATTAATTATAATTATTAGCCTAGGTAAATAAGCAGGATAATGGTATGGTTTGTCATCGTCATCGTCAGCACTAGCCATAACAGTAGGCTTGGAAAAAGATGGACCAGAAAGATATAGTCCATAAGTGGTAGAAGAAGGAGGGGCAATGGAAGAGGAAAGGGGGACACTAAAAATAATAAAGGTCAAAAAGGGGAGGGAATTTGTGGTAGGCACTATGAATGGTAGGGTAAACAGTCTAAAAGGAAGAATGATAGAAGATGTACATGTCAAAGTGGTAGAGGCTAGTGGTAAAGAAGTGGATGGAGCTGGAGGTTGAAATATCAGAAGTCATCCTACTAGAGATGTACCCACGACCAAAAGCAGTAGTGTCACATCCCACTTTTGGGATTTGATGGTCCTAGGGCATGGGTAATCATAAGGGCATCAAAAATTTGTAGAACCTATTATCACTATCAAATTGAGTATGGTATCATGCTACAACTGCCTAAGATCTCAAACTGAATCATAAAATTGCACTTCCAATAATACAACCTTATATCCTTACTTCACTACCATTAATTCTCAACTCACATATACATAATATTTTTTTATGTACATATAAATATCTAGTTACATATATATAAATATCTAGTTTACTTCCATAAAGCTTTATAATGACAAACTATAATGACATTAAAAGAAAACATTATGATTCTAACTTATTCTTAGGAGAAGTATAAGACTTCAAGCTGGCTATCAACTACAATCCAAATCTTTCACCTTCTTGATTCAATTTAAAGTTATAGTTTTTATATACTTGCAAACACTAGTGAGTGGAGAGGGGGTGAGCTTTTGGTAAAAGCTCGATGAGTAAAGAAGGCATTTGAGAACATTGAAATAAATATTAAACATTATAATATACTTTTAATTGATAAAAAATTATTAAATGATTTTGAAAATAATATTAAATAGCAACTAATTTGTAATACTTTTGAAAACAAAATTCATATGACTTGTAACATATATGACTTTAAAAAAATCCATTTAAATATGAATAACTTGTAATACGATTCAAATACAAATTCAAGTAAATAATAATACATTTCAAACACATTCTTTAAATGGCAAATACTTCATACTATCTTTTAAAATCTTATTACAATATATGAGGTTTTTCTTATTAACACTGCACTAGTGATAGCTCTTCTTATAGAGCATTAGTCACAGATCTTATATTACCTTTTAAGATTTTATTTAAATAGCACAACATATATAGATAATTCAATTGAAACTTACATTTAGTAGAAATTTGTATACACTAGATAAGTGTGGAATTTATCATCGCTTCTCATCAATATTACACTAGTGCCAAAGGCTCTTCTTAAAGAGCAATATCATGATATAAGGTTAGCCAGGCATTACGACTAGGGCATTTAAAATTCTTCCTAGCAAGGGTCACTTCAATTTGCACAAAGCCCAATGTTTCCTACACCAGAAAAAAGGGATCTCTGCATTAAGAATAATAGGATTTTACCATTTTTGGTACTTAAAGGAATATTCAATTAACATTGAAAAAGATTTAGTCCACTCATAAATATGAAAATATAGCTAGCAAAAATCAATGGAACAATATGGCAATAGGATTCTCTTAGAATTCGGGCAATGTACAATATCACTATCAAAGAACATATGATATGGTTTTTAATACTATTTCAAATAATAATTTATTATTCATATTCAGGAGCAAAAGATTTAGGTATCAATAAAAAAAGTGGATAATTCAATAAAAGAAGCAAATGGCAATTCCATGTACATAAAAGTGTAGAATACACTCACGTTTTCTTTTGTTTTCTTTAATGTCTGTCTACTACTCAATATAAGGATTGCCTCCCCCTTTATTGTTTTCCACTTCAATTAGTTTTTTTCTAGATCCTCTACATACAATATACATATATATATTAGGTTTAAATTTCTATAAGCAAATTCATTAGAACATTAAAATAGAAAATCGATCTATCAATTTTTATCCTAACTTGGTCTCCTAATTACTACTTTAGTTTGAGTTACACTATTCCAATTATCATTATTCTCAAGGCATTTAAATTATAACACATTTTTCTCTAACATATCCAAAATTCAATATATTTAGACTTCTGTAACTCCTAGGGTGACTTATCAAAATTTGCCATGACTCTGCTGCCTAGGTTCACTAAGCTTGCTATACTCTTTCTACTGTATATTAGTCTATACAACATCAATTGACTTAGTTATTTTTCTAAATGAAATTAAACTCATAAGAGAATAATTCATTAGTATATTTAACTAGTTTTTTCTATAGGGTTTCCAAAACTCAGGCTGAAAGCCCTAAAACCCTTACTGTCTTTCCTATTATGACAGCCTTGATAACTATTTAATAACTCTCTATCTTCTTAGAATTTAGCTACCAATTTTTTATATCATTCTTCATTTTATCTGTTTTGATTCAAGTCTAAATCCCATCCTAGGGTCCTCAATTTGAGTCCTAAATTCCAGTAATATAGTCTGACCTATATGCAAGGTAGCCTTATTTCTAGTCCCATAACTCCCAATATATTGGAAATTAAATCAATCCCTTTTTAATCACCAAATTCACATCCTAAGCTTTGATTTTTAAGCTAAAATTTTTTGAAATTCCAAAAATTGAAGTTTATCGATTAAATGCATAGTGTACTGATTTTGCTTAGGTATTTTCTATACTCAACTCCAACTTCATTTTTGAGTTTCATCCCTTCTAATGTTGTCATATTTGCGTAATTTCTCCAAACAAAATATAAAAATCTATTTTAAAGTCGGGATTTCTCGACTCACTCTATGTTTGCCCTTGTGCACCAAGAAAGGGGGGTTGAATTGGTGGGAAATTAAAATTTAGATAGAAGGAGATAGGGAAGGAGAATAAACACAATCGATTTTATAGTGGTTAACAAACCCTACGTCCACTCTCCAATCTCAATTGTGTATTCTACTACTAGTTGATACTTACAAAGGAGTTTCAAGCTCACTCCAAACTTGCAATGTGTTTTAATGGCTAACACACAACCTTTACAAGTATTTCCTTTAGGCTCACACTTAAATCTATACAAGAGTTTTCTATTGGCTCACTCTCAACCCAATATTTTGTGTTTTCAAGGCTAACACTTAACCTTCTTAAGTAATCAATGCTCTTACAATAATCAAATAATAATAATAGATGATTAAAATATGAGATTAAAATTTTGCAAGAGTTTAGCTTTTATTCTCTATTAGGATCTTTGAAGAAGATATATATATTTTTTCTTCTCCAAATTCCTATTAGAAATTGTATGAAAATCAATTATTCATAAAAGCTACAAAATCTTACTTTAAATCTTCTGTCTGATCAAAGTCACGGTCGATAATACATTTTTGAGGTCATGACTCAAATTTCATGGTCATGAATACATTTTTGCGATCATGATCTCTAGAATCTACAATGGTTAGTTGACACATGGCATTTATTAGTTGGTTTCTTATCTATCCATTGCAGGATTTGAAATATGCATAAAAGTCGCAGTCGCGATTCCAAGATTATGCCCTAAATCACAGTCGAGAATAAGGTTGCAATTTTTTCTATCTAAAATTTGAATTAATTGCTTTCTAAAGTTCTTAGTCTTGATAAGAGGGTCGAGGTTGCCATTTGGCGGTCGCGGTTGCGAATTTGACATGACGGTTGTGACTCAAAAGCTAAGCAAGGTACTCTAAGAGATATCAATATTCTTCCAAATCCAATCTATTAAATATGTTATAATATGCAAAATAAACACTCAAAGCACACATTAGATAGCTTCAATTTGACTGACAAGATTAAAATAGAGATTGACTAAATTTTGAAATAACTTAGTTCAACACCTCTAAATGCCTTGATTTTCTGAGCACGTATCCTTTTTAGGTCATTAGCTCCTAGTGTCATATTTTCCTTCTTAAATTCTCCATTTCATTTGTTTTTATATCAAATCTATCTCCTTTAATACTCTTATAATATTTTTTACCTTATTTCACACTATTAGGGGCTTGATTTCTGGATTGATACCCATTCAATACTTTTATTTTTTACAATTGTCATATGCACTCTTTTGCTCTTAATATGGTCACTTCCCTTAAAACCTCAACACTCACAATGAACTCAAAATTAGGGTGTTATAAGTAGTAAGTCCTTGACCACGGCCTCCTTTAGTTGCATCATCACTAATAGATGACACAGGCCTTGACATCTATTATTTATTGCATTAATATACTAAAATGTAGATATATTATAGACCACATACAAAAATTTATGAATGCAGAGAAAAAATATTAAACATTGAAGAAAATTAACAAATTAACAATAAACATTGTAAATAAAAAATTACAATTGCTCATAATCATTTTCTATTGCATAGTTATCATAAATAAGATCATCCATTGATTTAGATTTTAATTCAAACTCATATTCATTATCTAAATCATTATCTTCTTCATCCAAATTAATAAATCCCTCATTCAGATCATCTAAAGGTTTAGATGGCTCATATTCATTAATTTCAATGCGATGCAAAGTAATATCATCTTCTTGGAATGCTTCTTTAGATGATGTCTTAATTTGAGACTTGTCCTTAATATCTACAACTAATCTAGCTTTAATTTTACATATTGCCTACTAATTAGCTTTATCTCATTATAGAGATGGATAAGGAATGTAATACACCTGAATAGCTTGCATTGCCAATATAAATGGTTCGTACTTATTAAACCTCCGCTTATGATTGATTTTCATGAGATTCTAGTTGCATCACCTTGATTAATTGATCATAGTAGTCATATGCATTCTCATTGTAGTTCGAACCCTTTATATAGACCCCACTATTGATCGAAGATCTATTAGAACTATATTTTTCTATGTAAAACTTATGCCCGTTAATAAAATAAATAGGATATGTTATGACAAAGCATAATAGATCCTTCACAAAGTCAATAATGAATTGATTTGTAATACTATTTGCGATATCATTAGCCTATAAGTTTCAAAAAATAAAATAAATTAATTTTTATTTTTAAAAAAATTGAAAATTAAAATATCAAATAAAGGCAAAGATATGACTTTCTACTCACATATGACTTAAACCATAAAGAAAAATCTATCTCCAACTTCCCGTCAATATCAACAATAAAAATATTTGAGATAGTTTGCTTCAACATTTCAATATATAAGCTTCACGTAATGAGAAAGGAATGACTACATATTAAAAACACTAAACTTTCATTGATATGTAAATTAAGTAGAAGTTATAGAATTCAACATACTTGACATATTCTGCTACTTTGGGACAATTGAGAAGAATATAAAATTGAGCTACCTTATATTCTTCATTGGTCATCATTCTCATATTAAGTTGACCAAATGGTCTACCAGGATGAGTGAAAATTGACAAATTCCCTGGGATATTGTCTCCTTCAATCATTCAGCCATCATTATTATGAAATACTCTCTAATGCCTTGTACATATATTGAGTTCAAAATAGTAAAAGAAGAATGATAATGCTTCCTAAACTAAGTATGCATTGCAAATCAAACCCTCAACTCTCACTTTATTCTTTATATTATGTTTCAAATACAAATAAATCGACAAAAGAAACGTATAATAGAAAAATTTAAGTGGAAAAGCGTGTTTATATAAATGTAAGAGGAACATAGAAATTAGGAATTTACTTCTCAAACCGTACCAAACATGTCCTGCTATCCGATCCAAATATACCAAATGTACCAATAGATGCTCCATTGAGTCAAGGAAAAATAGGTGGAAAATCCATTCTAATTTACATAGGATGAATGGAATGTCATTTTCAGGCCTTGCCATTTCTTCCTCCTTAATCATTATCGAAGTAAGTTCTTTGAAAAATAAATTCAAGTCTATTAATGGTTTCCAAACATCAATAAGGAAAAGTTCATGGAAAACATAGGGAGTAATCATTGTATAAAGATGTGACAGTCATGGCTCTTCATTCCAAACAACTTAAACTTTCGCATATCAACACATCTACCTATATTGGATACATAGCCATCTAAAAATTTGAGGTTTTTTAGCCATTCAGATAATACATGTTTACTTTGCTTATCCAATGTCTACTTAGCCTTTTTATACCGCTTGGTTACTTCATCAATCTATAACTTTTAATGGTGGCATAATTGTTTCAAGTCATCAATTGATTTGGCGTTATCTTTGGTTTTTCCATCGATGTTCATCACCGTATTGAAAATATCTCAAAACATTCTTTTTAATGTGTGTGATATCCAAATTATGCCCTATCAAATTAGTATGCTAATATGGCAAGTCCTAAAATGTACTACATTTCTTCCACCCATAACTACATCTCTTCATAATATGAGCATTCACAGCTTTCTACCCAACATTTGTGATGTTCATTAACCTCAAACTAGTGATTTCGTCCAATATCTCCATATTGGATCATATGGTCAGTGCTGAGTCATGAACTACATGATTCTTAATAAAAGCAGTCTTATTCCATCTAAATAGATGATCAAGAGGTAAGAATTTCCGGTGACAATTAAGCCATGATTTTTTACCCCATTAAGAAGAGTGAAATCATCAGTATTTTTCATGCAATATAGACAAGCAAGTCTACCTTAAGTACTCCAACTGGACAACAAACTGAATGTGAGAAAATCACTGACCATCCATATCAAAGGAGCATATATCTAAAAATTCTATTTTGTTGATACATCAAATGCCTCAACTCTAATTTCCCATAATTGTATCAATTCCAAAATCAGAGGCTGCAAGAATACATCCAACTTCTATTTAGGATTATTTGGCCCGGGGACTATTATAGCAAGAAATAGGAATTCCTCCTTCATACACATCATTGGTGGTAGATTATACAAAGTGACAATAATCAGTCAAGATGGGTACTACTGCCTAAATTGACCAACGGGTTAAAAACCATTAGTGCATAATCCCAATTGGACATTATGGATGTCAAAAGTAAACATTGGATTCACCCTATTAAAATTCTTTCATGCTTTTGAATCTGAAGAGTGTCGCATTACACTATCATCCTCATGCTCAACATGCCATCTCATATGCTTGGCAGTTGATTCAGAAGCATACAACCATTGTAACTACAAAGTTAGTGGAAAGTAGAACATTTATAAGGAACATTAGAACATCTATAAGGAACATCCTTCTTAGACATATTAGCACCTCGATGCCTAAGCTTATATCTTAGAAAATCACAAAACTTGCATGTATTCATATTATTGTCTTCATTGTTCATACAATAGTGATCTTCTCAATTGGAAGTCCCAGACACCGCATTAACTTTTTAGTGCTATAGAAATTTTTGACCATCATATTATTATCTAGTAGCGACTCATTATACCATTAAAATATCTCGTAACACCATTCAAATAGATGGTGCTTTAGTTTGATATTCAAGGCAGATAACTTTGATTGTTTTTCACAACCAGGTCACAAAGGCTCATTTGCTGCATCTAACATATCATACAGCTTCTGAGCACTAGAATTTGGTTCCTCTTCAATTCTAGTCCAATCAAATCCTAGACCAGTGACATCCATTACCATATTATGATATGCAAATAAAGGAGAATCATAATTCAATTTAACTCTGTAGTTAACTGTCCAGACCCAGTAACTTCACCATGCAAGTATCATAAGTCATAACCCGAAACAAAATCCCTCTTTATAAGGAGCAGCTTTATGATATTTGGATCTAGAAAATCTTGGTTCTAACATTTAGTATGGATACAAAGACATCTAATCTTGCTTCTACTCATAAACTGAGGCTGTGATATAGCAAAATGGATGAAATTATTTACACCTTTGAGAATTCCAGATGTAGATACCCATCATTAAGTCTATAATACATCAAATTTCTATCTGATCTCATGATTAACTCCTAAAATTTACAGAAATAATATTATCACACCTCAACATAACATATAGAAACAAACCATTATATATTTTTTATTTTTTAAGTTTTTAAAAAATCTCCCAATATCTAATTCTAGCTCCTTATATCTCATTCCCTATGGGGTACAAATCTAACTCATTTAGAAATACATTGTTGTATAACTATTACTTATCCATTTGAAATTCATACTTTTGCCAAAATTTCGGCAGTATCTCCTTACTGTTTTCTAGTAAACTAAAATAAAAATGACAATCCAATTAAAATTTTATAAAAATGTATATATACAAACACATAAATTTAATAATAATACATAGAAATGTATAAAAAATCACAGAAATTTATTAAAAACATATCAATTTGATAACACATCAATTTCTAAATTTAATAAAAACATACCTAAATTTATTAACATACAAATTTAATAACAAAAAGGGTATACAAAAATTAAATCCAAAAATTACACATAAATAATAATTAATCAAAATTATTTTCATTACACAATTTTAAAAAAATCAAAAATTAAATGAAAAATCTTCTAAAACTATTAACACATACAAAATTATTAACATTACACTATTTATACAAAATGCAAAAATTTTACAAAAAATCTAAACATCATATTAACAAATAAAAATTAATTATATTATTCAAATAATTTCTCAAAAAACATAAATCTATCAATGGCAATTTATTTCATGAACCCAGGATTATGTAACATTATGGTCCTGAGATATATAATAAGTATTATATGTATAACAAAATATCTAAATGATAGGTTTGCACTATTGGTTAGTAAAGTAGTTTTAGTACCTGGAGGCTCTAGCTTCAAACACTACGAGACATTGAAACTTTTATTTTTTTTTCTTTTTCTATTTATTCTTTGTTTTTTTCTCTATTTTTTATTTATTCTTTTTTTAATATAAAAAATATTAAAAAATTACATTAATGGTTAAATTTTTTATTTGATTCTTCTAATGATTACTTAATATCATTAATTTTTCAACGTAATTTTTGTTTATTAATTTTAATATTTTTATAGGTAATTTTTTAAATGATTTTTAAGGAAAATTTTACATATTCATAAAATATCATATTTTTTTTTTATAACAATGAATTTTAAGAAATCTTTTTTTTAAAATAATAATAATTATTCTAATTAAATTTATATTAATTTTTATAAGAAAAAGATTATATTAATGGTTAGATTTTTTTTACTTGATTATTATAATGATAATTAATTTTAATATTATTAATTTTTCAACGTAATTTTTATTTATAAATTTTATCATTTTTATGGGTAATTTTTTTAAATGATTTTTAAAGATAATTTAACAAAAGATAAATATCATATTTAATTTTTTATGACAGTGAATTTTCAAAAATCAAATTTTTTTTAAATAATAACAAATTCATTGAATTGACAGTGAATTTTTATAATAATCATGTTCACCACTTATAATCAACATGTTGATTAAATATTACTTATAAATTCATCAAATATATAGCATAGGTTCATTATTTATAAACTGTAAATTTATGTTAAACTTTAAATTATTAGGTTTATTAGATTTAAAGTTTAGGTTATCACATATAATTTTCAAATTCATTAGATATAATGTTCAGATTCATCATATATCACATACTGATTCATTATCTTTTACTATCAGATTCATGATTTAATTATTCTATAATTTAATTATATTCATTCCTTATATTTATAATTTCCATTCTTTAATATTTTACATATAATTATGAGGTTTATTAAATTTAAAGTTTAGCTTCATTATATATAACTATCAGGTTCATTAGATATAACATCTAGATTCATCACATATAACTATAAGGTTTATT
This sequence comes from Reutealis trisperma, assembly GCA_947687605.1. Classification (NCBI taxonomy): domain Eukaryota; kingdom Viridiplantae; phylum Streptophyta; class Magnoliopsida; order Malpighiales; family Euphorbiaceae; genus Reutealis; species Reutealis trisperma. The sequence continues at coordinate 538,381 of CANTUT010000491.1, forward strand.
AGATATATCACATACAGATTCATTATCTTTTACTATCAAATTCATTATTTAATTATTCTATAATTTTATTTTTTCATTTCTCATATTTATAATTTTCATTCTTTAATATTTCAAATATAATTATGAGATTTCTTAGATTTAAAGTTTAGGTTCACCACATATAATCATCAGGTTTATTAGATATAATGTTTAGGCTCATTACATATAATTATCAGGTTCATTAGATGTATCACATGCAAATTCATTATCTTTTACTGTCAAATTCATGATTTAATTATTTTATAATTTAATTTTATTCATTCCTCATATTTATAATTTTCATTCTTTAATATTTTACATATAATTATGAGGTTTATTAGATTTAAAGTTTAGGTTTATCATATATAACTATCATGTTCATTATATATAACGTTTAGATTTATCATATACCATATGCAGATTCATTATCTTTTATTGCTAGATTTATGATTATAAATCAATACTAACTTATCTATTTTTTTTATTAATTAACAACTAGTTTTGTTACCTTGATCGAGTAGAATTCAAAATAATATAAGTAACATTTTTATTAAGTATTACTTATAAATTTATTAACTATATGATGTAGGTTTCATCATTTGTAAACAATAAATTCATCAGTTATACTATTAAGATAATAAAATATATTATTTAAAAGTAATGAATTTATATTTTATATATTATGAACCTATACTTTGTAATTGATGAACTTATCTTCTATAATTTATGAACTTTGATATATTAGTTTATAACCATAAAAATTTTTTAGATATTATTTTATAATTAATTTAAATATATATATATATATATATATATATATATATATATATATATATATATATATATATATATATATATATATATATTATAAATTTATATAAAGTGAATTTTATTTGATACATTAAATAATTTACCTAAACAAATATAAAATAATATTTAATAACTCTATTAGTTTTTCAAATTCAACATAAATAAAAAATCAATCTAATAATTTCATAAAAATAAATAAATAAATATTTATAAAAAATTCAACCATTAATATAATTTTTTCTTATAGAAATAAATATAAATTTAATTAAAATAATTAAACAAATAAAAAAATTCAACTATTAATATAATTTTAATTGCAAATATTACAAAAAAAAAAAGAAAAAAAAAGAATAACTAAAAAAGAGAAAAAAATAAAGAATAACTAAAAAAAAAAAAGGATGCTTATGTTGAGATTTGAATCCAAAGTCTCAAGGGAAGGGAGCGAGGTTCATACATTAACCAACTACACTAGCCAATTATTATTCATTTTATTACGTATATAATAATTTAAGTTTTGGATCCAGGTCCATGATACAAGGTTGACTTGGGTTCATGATATAAGAACTCTCTATCAACAAATATCAAACCAAAATTAAACTAAATTGACAAATTCAAATTAAACAAAAACTATACAAATAACTAAACAAAAAATATAAATACAAAATTACATATAAATAATAATTAATCAAAATTATTTTTAATACAAAAAATTTAAAAAATTCAAAAATTAAATAAAAAATCTTCTAACACTATTAACACATACAAAGTTATTAACATTACACTATTTATAAAAAATATAAAATTTAAAAAAATCTAATAAAAATATTAACAAACAAAAATCTATCAACAAATTTTTAAACTAAAATTAAACTAAATCAACAAATTCAAATTCAAATTAATCTATCAACAACTTAATAAAAATAAAAAATATATATAAATGGCAAAAAAATTATTACTTGTGTCAATAAAACTAGCTAGCAATAATGTTATATTTTCCGGTGATAACGGTGGCAGCACCTATATAAAAGACTAGCCATAAGGGAAACAGTGAGAAAGGGGGAGATTAAAGGGGGAAATTTGAATGTAGACCAAAGAAAAAAACAACGAGGGAATGATGGCTGGAACCATGAACGGGAGAGAGTAATTAGTGAGAGAGAGCAAGAGAGAAGGAGAAAAATAGAGGGGGGAAGAAGAAGAACTACATTGGTTTCCTATAAAATAATTTACCGACCGACCCACCTGATAGTGATGTATGCCCTAGAGCAATGTACATATTATGTTAATGTAAATACAATCGTTATGTCATTATCCGCCTTTTGAGCCATGATGGTCCTAGGGCATAGGTAGCCATAAGGGCACTGAAAATCCATAGAACCCATTTAACACATAATCTTTTATTATACATCGCATTTAACATATCCCAAGATTACAACCTTATACCCCTTATTTGCTTGTAACATTCTCATTAACTTATAACATCATTAACACATAACTTGTAAAACTTAAAAAAAAAAATTGTATTTTTTATATCATTAATCAAATATTTAATACATTATACATTATTATAATAGTCATTATAATACCATTTACATTACTTATATATCCTATGACATATTAGTGTTAAACCCTTCAATACCTATGGAGCCCTAATAATAATCTTCAGAATCAAGTGTCACAACATTGGAACTTAACTGAGTAACTTCCAAGCAAAGAATGAGGCTTGGAACTTTAATTTGCTAACTCATTGACTTTACCTAAAAAATTTAAACCACTATAATATGAGACAATACTCAGTGAGTACAAAATAATACAATACATAAGGTAAGCACAAGGATTATTCTTAAAATGGTACTTATAGTAAAGAAACATTTTCAATCAGTGTTGTCAATTTAGTTCAATGGCTCATTTCAAATGGAAACTGTATCTTTAGCAAAAATATCACTTTCTTAGGAGCAAGATGCTTCCCACATATATTAATTCAAGAGTGGCGGCCTTAGTCTTGCTCACTCACAAGTATCACATTATGTAAGATTGATCAGGTCTTACAGTTAGGCGTTCCCTCCTAATAGAGGTTGGGTACTCTCGCCTTACCAGCAGGTATATAACAAGTGCACAAGGTCTGATGTATTTCCCCACATTAGAATGGGGATTTTAGCTTATCAATAGGTATTCAATAGGATATTCATTTAAGATTCATGTCAAGAATTTCAATTAACATAACACAATTTCGGTATTCAACGATTATCAAAAAGCATCATGTGAACAATTCAAACTTGTTAAGGAGTCAAGAAGCATCATATCTAATGGTTCGATATTCAATAAATAATTTATACTCATCAAGGTATTGAACAATTTAATAATTACGATTTGAATGATAAAGGTTCAAAGCATATATTTTAAGGCATATTATATTATTAAGTACTCACCTTGGACTCCTTTGCTCCTATTACACTTGACTCCTGAGGCTAGTAGTGCTCTCCACTCTTATGACAACATCCTTACCCTTACCTTTAGATTTTACACATTTGCAATTTAATTACACATCAATCACTATTAAAGTCAAGATATACTATACATATACCCATTACTAATCTTATCATTTTCCTTAGTCATTCTTTAAATAGCCACAGCTATATATTGTAGAAGGGATACTTCTTTTCCTCCAAATCTCACATTTCAACATTTAGTACAAATAGTATAAACAAATTCTAATGTTCAATAGAATCAATTCCACTTCTACCATTAAATTCCATAAATAAGTCTAATTCATTAATTTGGGAAAAATCACTTTTATCAATTAAATTTCAAAATTTACATTATATAACTCATGTGATTCCATTCTTCAGCTTGATTTTCCCCTTCACTTTCATGAATTCAAATTCAATACTTAAATCCCCAATTTTCCCATAAACCCTAGAATTTGGGGAAAACTATTAATTCCCCACCAAATCATCACATCTTCAAATTCATCATAGAACTATGTAATTAGCATAACATAAAACTCATATAATCATTCAATTGTCAATATCTATCACAAAAGTCACAAAAGTTCAAGTTTCCTTAAGATGTTCAAATCTTAACCTAAGCTTCTAAAGTTCAGTTTAACACTTCTAATTCATTATTCTTCATCTAAAGCACCCATAGATATAATCATTCATAATTTAGAATATTTCCATGGCTATTCACTAACATGGCTGAATCCCCATATAAGGTACACAAAAGATTTTTCAAGCAACCTAGTCACCAAAATCAACTTTAAACTCACCTTATTAGCTTTGATTTATTAAGGTTCTTAGTGTAGAGAGAGAGAGCTTCTTTTTGCCATGGTAGAACTTTGGTATAGAGATAGAAAATTGAAGGTTGTAACATAAATTTTTCATATATATAATAATAAGTTGGATGGTGGAGATATGATCGAGTTCAATCTAATGGTTGTGATTTAACCTTAATGGATGGCTATGATTTGATCAAGGTGGAGGGCTATGATTCTCTCTACAATGGAGAGAGTTATCACAAGGTGCTAGATGTTCCAATGGAAGCTTGACTCATGTGTAGGAAAGAATAAGAATTTCACTTGGTTAAGTATTTGACTTAGTCAACTTTGGTGACTAAAGAGCTACACACTAAAGATCCATTCTATACACACACTTCATCTATTGTCTTCTTGGGCCAAACATTTGCTCATAAGTTTGGATTTCATATCCTTTTTAGGCCCAATGGGCTAGCCATATAATGGATTTGGGCCTTTGGGTCCAAAAGCCCAATAACAAATCCTTATATGCACGTTTCAAACTTGATACTTGATATATTTTCCATTTCATTTCTTTCACTTTAATACATATATTCCTACTTTCTAATATCACTACACACTCTAAACATTATTAGATAAATTCCATACATATCATAATGCCTATTTGCTAACTCTTTGCTAGCATTGATCAAGTATGTATATCACATAAGCTCATTGGGTCAAACTAAGTTTGACCTCCATTATACCGTTGGAACTTTGATTAAATTCAATTTCCCATATCACTATCATCACCTCTCAATGTCTTAGGAGATGTGAACACCCATTTACTAGCACTTTAGATTCATATTTCATATAACTAGCTAACACAGTCTCATCGGGTTAAACTCAATTAACTTCCACATTATCATGAAAGCACATATCAATATTGACTTCCTTCACTACTCATTGTCACATTATTCAGTAAATTCACTTCTTATGATATTCTTAAGGTTCTTAGTATACTAAGGGGACCTTAAATGATATGGTATATGGACGTTATCATGTCATCATTACTATTTGTAGTTGGCTAAGGAAACCTTGGGTGTTACATGTCAATTGGCAATGACATCTATATATATATATATATATATATATATATATATATATATATATATATATATATATATATATATATGTATATATATATATATATATGTATATGTATATATATATATATATATATATATATATATATATATATATATATATATATATATATATATATGTATGTATGTATGTATATATATTCTTTAAATGAATTTGTTCTTTTGTAATGAATATATGTTCCTTAAGTATTCTATGAGACGATCTATTCTTAAAAAGTTGAGAATATGAGAGACATATCACTCTTGTATAGATACTTTAAATTTTTTCATGGTCATAAGATTATTGACTTGGCACTTTTAATCCGAAAGACCATCACCTTTATTGTCATCCATGATAAGTATTTGAAACTAATAGTAATGCAGGTAGTGAGTCTCAAGCTATAGACATATAATGTCATGACAATATGTGAACTCTCATAGAGATGAGTGAATTGAAGTGTGACATCAGATGATGAATACATGGGTTTTTACCACTAGTCAAGATTTCATCATCTAGGTCACAATTGCTTATATGGTCCTTTGACTTGAGGTGATACATTACCTAACGTATTGGTGGTTAGAATTTATTACTGCTTACATACTGATGCTATTCATGCAAAGGTATATAGCATGTTATGGCCCTAACTAGTGAAATGTGGTGGTAAATGATCTCCAAGAAAGAATCCATTAACTTGAGTAAACAAGGAAGGAATCCTATGACATCTAGTTGTTCTTAATATGCAAGTCCTTGGCCAAAGCGGATGAGATTCACTAGAAAAGAGTTTCTAGTAGGAATTGAGTTTATCGAGAACTAGAACATAGATGAAATCATATGATCGAAGCATATAGGGTTTGACTAATCTATGATCTTAGCCGAGATCAAGAATCCATAATGGAGGGATTTGAGTGCATGATAATTATGATCAAAGGTCTATGTAATGTTCGTACATATATTCACCGACATTCATTTCTAATTAGGTAGTTGTGATATGTTATGCTAGGTGTTCCTCATGACTTATAGGACTAAGCATGAAATGGGGATTTCACTTTAGTGAGAAAAGGAGTTTTCTCTATCTCATTGCTAATTATAATATGAACCTAGTAAGTCACACACTATAAAGAATTCACCAATCAAAGATATAGAATTATATTAATAATTAATTAAAGTGTTTAATTAATTTATCAATGATAATTGAATTAAGCTTGTAATTAAATTTATAAATACCCTAGTATGTCTTGAAGTTTAATTCGCAAAGGGTTTATTTCAATATATCATAATTTGTATGTGATACAAATATTGACGACTAAATTGAAATAGTTTTAGACTAAATTTAATTAGGCTTGAACATTTGATGGAAGCCTAAACCACATGTGATATGGTTATTTACAAGTGCACTTAGTGAATCTCTAAACCCTAAAACATGTGATGTGGGCTTAGATCCATATTAGATATGGAAGAGAGAGATTTTAAGGGTTAAAGATTCTCCACTCAATGGCAACTTGTAAATGTTCTTATATGTTAAGGGTACAATGGACTTTTAGCTAACATTAGTAGGTGACAAATATGAATACAAGTCAAATCTGCTTCCCACTAATGAAACAATAATCAATTGTTCATAGACTTGGTGAAAAGGCTATGAGAAGTCAATAACTTAATGGAAAACTTTAGAATTTTCCACTAACTTTAAGTTACTATTACATTTAAGAGTTAAGAGAGAGTTTGAGAGAGGAACCTTGAGGAAAGAGTTCTTCATTCCTTCATCATCTTCTTATTCTTGTCTTGTTTTTAAAAAAGACAAGACTTGGTGATAGTAGAAGTAAGTCCAAAACAATAAGAATCCTTGATCCTTGATTGGTGAAGCTTGGTATGAACAAGTAAGAGGCTTAACATTTGGGAAGCTAAAAGAAATAAGACCTAAAGAGAAAGGAATATGATACTTCTTCTTCTTATTTGTGTTTTGCACACAATTGGCGAGCAATTTGAAAGGGCAATGGATCTACCACAATGGTGGAGCCAAATTTTGCTATGTTTGAAATTTTGCCATGTTTGAAATTTTGCCCCACCCACCATGCTTCTGCTTTTGGTGCCATTAATCCCTTTACCACTGACCATTTATAGACAAAAATAATAACTTATTAATATAATAACCAAATTAGCCATGTGTCAAAACATATAGTTGGTAATAGATAGCCAAAATACTAAAGCCTAATTTACCAATCGAATTAGGTATTGAATTTCTTGTATAAAAAATTAATAAATGTTTCATATTTGGCATTATATTCACCGACCATTTGTCACTAATCTTTTTTTAACATATGGCATTCATAGCTAAGTCAGTTGGTAAATTTTTAATGCATGTTCAAAATTTGCACCAACCTTTTGGTATACTAATGCTCGGTATTCGATTAGTAAAATTTAATTCACTGACTATTTACCAACTGATATATTTCTTAGTGCTTGGATTTCAGTGGTTAATATGGTTGATAATTTTATTTCCCTATATAAATTTTATGACGAGAGAAAGTAGTTGGTGAGAGAGAGAAAGAGAAAAGGAGAAGAAGAAGGGGGCAAGAAGAAAAACTACATCAATTTTATATAAAATAATTTACTGACCAACCCACCAACCATTTACAGATAGAAAAAATAATAACTTATTAATATAATGAGTGAATTAGCCACCCACGTTTCAAAACATATAGTTGGTAATCGATAGGTAAAATACTAAAGCCTAATTTACTGACCGAATTAGGTATCAAATTTCTTGTATAAAAAATTAATAAACGTTTCATATTTGGCATTATATTCACCAACCATTTGCTTACTGATCTTTTTTTAACATGTGGCATTCGGTAGGTAAGTTGGTTGATAAATTTGTAATGGTTACTAAAAATTCATGCCAAACTTTGGTATACTAATGCTCGGTATTTGGTCAGTAAAATTGAATTCACCGACTATTCACTAACTAATATATTGCTTGGCACCTGGATTTCAATGTCTAATATGGTTGATAATTTTATTTCACTAATAAATTTTGCACTAGATTTTTGCTTTACTTCCATCAGTAAATTGAAAGTAAACAATTGGTACATTAATGCACCAACCATTCCTTCCATATATCATTGACTACATATATCCCTTTCTAATTTTAGTATGTATTTGGTTAGAAACTAGTTTGTATTGCCTTTTTATTTTCTCTATTCACTTTCAATATGTAACACCCTGATTTTGAGTTCACTGTGAGTGTTGAGATTGTAAGAAAAGTGACTAGATTAAGAGCAAAAGAGTATAGATGACAATTACAAAAAAATCAAAGTACTAAATGCGGTATCGGTCCAGAAATTGAATCCCTAATGGTATGAAATAAGGTAAAGAATATTAGGAGAGTATTAAAAGAGATGTGCTTGATATAAAAACAAATGAAATGGAGAGTGTAAGAAGGAAAATAGGAAGCTACGAGCTAATGACCTAAAAATGATACATGCTCAGAAAATCAAGGCATTTAGAGTAAGTCGAGAAATCCCGACTCTGAAATAGATTTTGTATTATATTTGGAAAATTTAGACAAATGTAAGGATATTAGAAGTGATGAAACTCAAAAATGAAGTTGGAGTTGGGTATAGAAAATACCTAAGTAAAATCAATACACTACATAGGGAACCGATGGACTTTGATTTCCGAAATTTCAAAAAAATTTAACTTAAGAAAGATTGATAGAAAGATGAATAGAAATATTATTAGGGATTGAAATTAGTGATTAAAAATATTATTAGATAATAGCATAGTGATTAGAAGTTAGAAAGTGGCAATTTTGTAATATTAAGTAAAATAATTTAGACTAAATGGACACCTAAGCTATAAAGCAAATAAAATAAAAATAAAGAAATATGGAAAACAAATGAGTTGGAAAAGTCAAGGGAATTAGATGATGGTGATTATGGCAAAAATGCTAGGGAATTAATTAAATGAGAAAGAAATTAAAAACTATAAAGGAAGCTTTGTAGGAAGATAAGTTCAATTTGCTTCTTGCAACCAAGAAAAATCTTCTAAGATAAGTTCAATTTGCTTTTTGCAACCAAGAAAAATCTTCTAAGTGTGAGAAATAAAAGAGAGATAGTAGTAGAGAGAGAGAGGAAAAAAACATAGGAGGAAGAGAAGAAGAAAATAATAAGAAAAATCAAAGAAATTTTTCAAGAACCATCCAAGATAAGATTGAGTTACTTAATTGATTATTGATATTCTTATGTTTATGTTATGCTTAACTACTTTATTTATTGAATTTTGTGGATTGATTGATAAAGAACGAATATGGAGAAGTGAAGGAAATGAAGAAAAGATGTGGATTGAGGGAGGAAAGGGCTCAATTGAAGAAGAATTAGTGAGAGAACATGGAAGATAAGGAAAACAAAAGTTAGGGAGAGTGGTTGTTGGAATTTGAGGCTTAGTTTTAAGAACTCTAGATATCGAATTTGATTGTGGTCAAAACATAAAAATTTAATCTCAATATGTGAATTATGTGACTGTGGAATGACTTGAACTAATTGCCAAAATGTTGGGAGCTGTGGGATTGGAAAGGAGACTACCCTGCATGAAAGTCACTCTATAGTGTAGGGAATTGGAGGCCTGATTTAGAAATGTTAAGATGGGAATTTAATTTTGATCATAATAGGAGAAATGAAGATTGGGATCTAAATTTGGTATTTACAAAGAGCTTGATTTAATTCCTAATATGTTGGGAGTTATGGGAGTGGGAATAAGGCTGCACTTCATATAGGTCAAACTATATTGCTGGAATTTGGGACTCAAATTAAGGACTTTAGGATGGGATTTGGACTTGACTCAAAATAGATAAAACGAAGGCTATGGTTTTAAAATGATATAAAAAATTGGTAGCTAAATTCTAAGGAGATAGAGAGTTATTAAATAGTTATCTAGGTTGTCTCAAAAGGAAAGATAGTTAGGGTTTCAAGGCTTTCAGGGCTTGAAAATAGATAAAATAAAGCTTGTAGTATTAATTAAATGATAGAAAAATTTTGTAGCTAAATTCCAAGAAGATAGGGAGTTATTAAGTAGTTATCAAGGCTATATCAGTAGGTAGGATAATCAATATTGCAGGAGTTTTAGCCTAAGATAATTAGCTGAAGAACAAAACTAATAAATTGTTATTCTATGGGACTAGTTTCATTCATAAAAAAAAAATTACCTCAATTGGATTAATGTAACGCAAAATATGGTAGAAACAAAGCTGTTGGGTCAGTGGTAAATCCATACATAGAATGAAATATTTAAGTGTTTTAGTATTGTTGTTTAGCACCAATGAGTTATTTATATATTGACTATATGCAAAGGTTCAAGGAAGACATAAAGGAGGCAAGAACCAAGAAATTGAAAGACACCCTTAATTCAGGTGTCAAATGAGAGAGGTGTATAGGAGAGTAGCAAAAGGAGGTGAGTGAAAATATTTTGATTTGAAATTCTCTATTGATGTTTCAATAAAATCCTTTATGAGTAATAATATTTCTTCATGAAACTAAATGTGTTGTTGGAAATTTAATTTATAAGTTTATAAGTCATATGGGACTTTTTTCCACAATTCTATAAGTTCATTAAGGTTTCTTATAAGTTTATAAGTATTGAAATTTGTATCATGAGATTATTAATATTTACATAATCTATTATGAGATTGTTTTAATTTGATACTAAAAGTTGTTAATGAATAGAGATATAAGATTTAATATTTTATTATTTTTTTCCTATATGGGAATTTATCTGCTTGTGCAGTGTTACATGCTCTATAAATTATTTTTATTGGACTTTTAAGTTTTCAAGCAGAGATCTCCTTTTTTATTGTAGGGAATATCGGGCTTTGTGCACATTGAAGTGATCCTTACTAGAAGGGATTTTGAATGCCCTAGCCGTAAGGCTTAGCTAGCCTTATGTTATGGTATTGCTCCATAAGTAAAGCCTCTGCCACTAGTGTAATGTTGATGAGAAGCGATGATAAATTCCGCACTCATCTAGTGTAAATTTCTCGTAAATTTATGTTTTAATTGAATTATCTATATATGTAGTGCTATATAAATAAAGTTTTAAAAGGTAAAACAAGTTGTGTGACTAATGCTTTGCAAGAAGAGCTGTCACTAGTGCAGTGTTGATGAAAAAGTCCTCATCTAGTGTAATTAGATTTTAAAAGATAGTATGAAGTATTTGCTATTTGAAAAATGTATTTGAAAGGTATTATTAGCTACTTGAATTTGTATTTGAACCATATTATAAGTTTTTCATATTTAAATATTTTTTTTAAAGTTATATATGTTATAAGTCATATGAATTTTGTTTTCAAGAGTATTACAAATTAGTTGCTATTTGATATTATTTTCAAGTTCATTTAATGATTTTCTATAAATTAAAAGTATATTATAAAGCTTAATATTTTCCTCAATGTTCTTAAATGTCTTCATTACTCACTGAGCTTTTACCAAAAGCTCACCCCCTCTCTACTTACTAGTATTTGCAGGTGTATAAAACTATGACTTTAAGTTGAATCAAGAAGGTGAAATATTTGGATTATAATTGATAGCCAGCCTAAAGTTTTATACTTCTTTTAAGAATAAGTTGGAATCATATTGTTTACTTTTAATGTAATTATGGTTTTAGTCAATGTAGGGCGTCATGGGAGTAAACTAAATATCTATTATATATACTATGAAAAAAAAATTATGTATATGTGAGTTGAGAATTAATGGTAATGAGGTGATGATTTAAGGTTTTATTATTAGAAGAGCAATTTTATAATACAGGTTGGTAGTTGTAGCATGATATCATATTGGATTTGACATGATAATGAGTTCTATGGATTTTCAGTGCCTTTATGGTTATCTATGCCTTAGGACCGTCATATCCCAAAAGTGGGATATGACAAAGGTGGTATAAGAGCAATAGTTTAGATAAATTAAGAATAGATTGTAAACAACTTGTATAGATCACAAAATATGAATGATACTATAGAGTGTAGGATTGATGTGATATAAGTTGGACGTGTAAGAATATGATATAGCTTGGATAAGTATTATAGATGACATAGTAGGAGTAGGTAGTTTTCTAGGAAGATGTGAACTCGAATACAAAATATAAAACTAGGATATAAGATGCCATGAATAGGGTGATCCAAAAGAGATTAGATAGTGTAAAAAGAAATATATGGAGATATAGATTGAATGTTTATACATTCTACAAGTTGGACATGTTTAATGTTTTGAAAATTCAAAGATGAATTTTCTTTAAGGGGAGTAGAATGTAACACCCCGATTAAGTATTATAGATGACATAATAGGAGTATATAGTTTTCTAAGATGATGTGAACTCAAATAAAAAATATAAAACTAGCATATAAGATTTTTACGAATAGGGTGATCCAAAAGAGATTAGATATTGTAAAAAGCAATTTATGAAGATATAGATTGAATGTTTGTACATTCTACAAGTTGGACATGTTTAATGTTTTGAAAATTCAAGGATGAATTTTATTTAAGGGGATGGAATGTAACACCTTGATTTTAAATTTACTGAGAGTATTAAGATTGTAAGAGAAGTGGCTAGATTAAGAGCAAAAGAGTATAGATGATAATTGCAAAAAAATCAAAGTACTAAATGGGTATCAATCTAGAAATCAAACCCTAATAATATGGAATAAGGTAAAAAATATTAGAAGAGTATTAAAAGAGATGGACTTGGCATAAAAACAAATGAAATGGAGAGTGTAAGAAAGAAAATAGGAAGCTAGGAGCTAATGACACATGCTAGGAAAATCGAGGCATTTAGAGTAAGTCGAGAAATCTCGACTCTAAAATAGATTTTGTATTATATTTGGCAAAGTTAGACAAATGTAAATATATTAGAAGTTATTAAACTCTAAAATGAAGTTGGAGTTGGGTATAGAAAATACCTAAGTAAAACAAATACACTACACAGGTTAACAAATGGACTTCGATTTTTGAAATTTCAAAAAAAAAAAAAACTTAGGAAAGATTGATGGAGAGATGATTAGAAATATTATTAGGGACTCAAATTAATAGTTAAGAATATTATTAGATAATAATAGAGTGACTAGAGGTTAGAAAGTGGCAATTTTGTAATATTAAGTAAAATTGTGGTTATAATTTATATTAAATGGACACCTAACCTATAAAGCAAATAAAATAAAAATAAAAATAAAGAAATATGGAAAAAAAAAGGCTAGAAAAGTCAAGGGAACTGGATCATGGTGATTATGGCAAAAATGCTAAGGAATTAATTAAATGAGAAAGAAATTAAAAACTATAAAGGAAGCTTAGTAGGAGGACAAGTTCAATTTGCTTCTTACAACCAAGAAAAATCTTCTAAGTGTGTGAAATAAAAGAGATAGCAATGGAGAGAGGAAAAAAGTGAAGGAGGAAGAGGAGAAGAAAAATTAATAATAAAAACCAAAGAAATTTTTCAAGAACCATCCAAGGTAAGATCAAGTTACTTTGTTGATTATTGATATTCTTATATTTATATTGTGCTTAATTGCTTTATTTGTTGAATTTTATGGATTAATTGATAGTGAATGAAAATGGAGAAGTGAAGGACATGAAGAAAAGAGGTTGGTTAAGGTGGAAAGGGCTCAATTGAAGAAGAATTAGTGAGAGAACATGGAAGATAGTGTGAGAAGGAAAATAGAAGTTAGGGAGAGTGGTTGCCAGAACTTGAGGCTTAGTTTTAATAGCTTTATACATCAAATTTGATTATGGTCTTTAACCTTAGTATGTGATTTATGTGACTATGGAAGGGCTTGAACACATTCCCAAAACGTTGGGAGCTATGGGATCGGAAATGAGACTGCCCTGCATGCAGGTCACCTTGTCTATCCTAGGTCTTAGGAAAAAGCACATAACTCAAGTATCTATAGGTAGTCAATGTTTATATGTTTCAACACATGAATCTCTCCCCCTAATACACCATATTCTCTTTATTATCCCATCTGCCACCATGATGAATAACAAGATTGACAAACTCAGACATAGTAGTTAAGAAACCAACTACCAACCTACAATTTTAAATAAAGCAAATTAATAAAAAAAATTGAAGTAGTTGTATGTCAAATGACTTATCTATCTCAATGTTTATGGTACCATATAAGCACAAAACCAAGTAATTTAAATTTGTTATTTTTCAGCACAAAAATTAGATACAACGCAAATCTTCTATGTAAAACAATAGCTTTGAATTTATGCAAATCTTCTATACAAGTAGTTCTTTTTAGGACCTAATATTTGTTGTTGTTTTTATAAATTAATACAATATTTATTTATCCATCAACATTTAATATTTAAACCCATATTCCTATTTGCCCATATACATAATGTCACATCCCACTTTTGGGATATGATGGTCCTAAGACATGGGTAAGTCTAAGACACCTGAAAACACATAGAACCCTATTGTATTGGAAATTCAATATAATTCTAGTAGCAAAATGGCATTACACATAACATTACTAGGATACCAAAACCTACAAACCAAAAACACTTCCAATAATTTTCCTTCATCATATCCTCAACTTCACATCTAATACAAATCCTCCCAATATTTTTCACATATAACGATTTAATTATAAGGTCAATATTATGCATTAGTAGTTGATAGCACTTTATACAAAAATAATTATATTAAATTTTCTAGTAGCATTATTATATATAAATACTTTACATTAATAAATTAGGAGACTTAGGTACCATGGAGCATTTAGATATCACACTAATTTTAATTATATATGTTTTCTTACAACTAGTTATACAATCATCAAAATGTAAAATCTTTTCTTTAAATTGACTTTCAGTTTCAAGCGGATAGCAAAACTTGAGCTGCACTAGTTAATCACTAATCCTGTAAAAAAAATAAGGGAAGGGGGAATGAGTAAAACTCAGTAAATGCATTATAAACAATTACACACATAGGGGTCAGCTCACTTCAATTTGGCTTCACAATGGAATCTATAACACTGGCACTAGGGGTCAGTAGCAAGAATGATAATATCAAGAACTATAGAAATGAAGGAAATACCAATAACACTGCTACTAGAGTTTAGCAGAAATCTGGATTCATTAGATGAGTGCGAAAATTTTTCATCGCTACTCATCAATATTGCACTAGTGGCAAGGGCTTTTCTTGCAGAGAATAACACAACATAAGGTTAGCTAGACCTTACGGCTAGGGAGTTCAAAATCCCTCCTAACAAGGGTGTGAGGCCTCACCTAAGCACTAGCCCGATCCACTAGAGGGAATCGGAATGCTTATTCGGGTTTAGACTCATGATGGAATCCTCAGGTTCAGATTGGTTGATTTTGAAAATAATTTTTGGGAGTTGCCATCCTAATTTACTTTTAAATGGGTAAATAAGGAAAAAACCCAACTAACTCCAATTAATTGATTTTTAATTAATTTACCTAAGGATAAAATTACTAACCTTAAACCAGGTTGAGTTTGGGGACCAGGTTTTTAGTTTTAAATAATCTAAATTTGGCTCTTAAGTTTAATTTGAGCTTGAAAATTAATTTCATAAATGACATTTATAAGAGGATAATAAACTGCATGAGTGTGGCATAACATAAATGCATGGTACATTTGGATTGATAAAATATTAAATTAAACATTCACAAATTAAGGAGAGTGTTCCTGAAGAAGAAATATATTTTGTTAAAGAAGGAATAACTGATTTTAGCTAGGTTATACATAAGATTTAAGAAAAATTATACTTACAGTGTAAAGAAAGGTATAGATGGATCATTTTTTTGATCTTTGCATTGCTTTGGTTAATACCCTTCTAAAGAATTGGGTACTGAATTATTCAATCAAGCAAGATGGCCTTCAAACCTCATATATCCTAATCACATTTGGGTTTCTAATTAGTTTCATGGTTAAGTTTTCATGTTTAATCTGCAAAATGAAAACCATATGATTAACAATGAAATAAACAACATGGATCTAAGCCCCAAGTCCATTGCATATGTTATTTAACCCAAAATTGCCATTAAATTAAGACAAAAAAGGGAGATAGTAAATAAACAAAAACATAAATAACTTCAACCAAAGAAAACCAAACAAAAATTACTGTGAACCTAAATGAAAATATAACCATAGAAAAAGAAAGAAAACTTGGCTTGATTTATGGAGGTATGCAGCTTGCTAGCTCCATTTTTATCGCTATCACAGGCAATGCATCGATAAGCCCATTCGTCTTCCATGAATGATGGTTATCTTTGCATTGCTCTCTTCCTCAATAGTTTGTTGACTTAAAAAGAGAGAGAAATGGTTTTAGGATAGTTCATATATTGTTAAAGTGAGGGTAAAAGGAGTGGTCAAAATAGCATAGTTTTAATTGTCCAATTACAACCTTACCCTTTGAAGGTTTGTTTCTCTGATTTAGGTTTAAATGGATTTATGTTTTAGATAATTTGAAAATTTTTAAAAAAATTGTAATATTTATGTAATTATTTATGCAAGTAATATTTTCATTGTAATATTTAGGAAAGTGATATTTAGCTTGTAATATTTTGGAAAGTGATACTTAATATTTAGAAAAGTGATATTTAAGTTGTAATATTTAGGAAAATAATATTTAATTAGATAATTTTTTACTTTCCTAAATATTACTTTTCTAAAAAATTTGTACCATTATATTCTTGCCTAAAAAATATAAAAATATATTAACTTGAATCATATACTGATATTATGAATTTTTATGTTTTCAAATTTTTTAATGTATTTATATAAATTTATAAAATAAAATACAAACATGTATGTGATATATATTTTTCTAACAATTTTTTATTATAATTTTCATTTCAAACAAAAAACTTTATATAAAAAAATACATAATACTGTAAAAAACAAAATTAAAAAAATGATGCAGCATCGTGCAAATAGCTTTCTAGTTTATAATTAAAAGTGTTGTTTTTATTTTAAAAATGTTACATTACCTTTTTTTCTTATTTTCAACAATGCATTACCTTAAAAGTGTTGCATTTGTTATTTTTTTTCTACTTTACTATAGTGCAACACTTTATAACTGTTGCATTAGGTAGAATAATGCAATAGTTCTATCAAAAGTATTGTATTAGATCTAGTCTAATGCAATATTTCTGACAAAATATTACATTAGTTTTTGGTTTTTCACATTTACAAGGTTACACATAATGTTGCATTAAACCAAAATCAATCCTATCTAAGGCAACACCTATAGAGCAATATTTTTAATTTATGTTGCTATAGGCCATTTATGGTGTAGTGCTCTAATCTTTAAGAATTTAGGGGAACCACATAATCACTCCTTAATTCCAACTAAGACAGTTACATTGATAAAAATTGGGATGTCGTCTCTAGCCCTTATGGGATTCTAGGAAGACCACAAATTTTCTTACAAATATCATTAAAAAAAATAATTAATTACATTTAAGAAAATGGAAATAAATTAAATTCGAAAATTGGATTTGAAGTTTGCATTTAAATTTCAAACGTGCCTACGTACCCCTTTTAATGGGGATCAAAACCCATGTAGTTCATTCCACGATTAAGTGGAGGGCTTTACAAATTGATTAAAATGATTTTTGGTTTAGGGACAGAATTTATGAAAAATACCTTGGATTTTAATGGATGAGACGGAAAAGTATTTTGCTAGATCGAAATTCCATTTTATCGAACTGGGTGATTAGATTAATTAATAATTAAAAATGATTGGTGAGTGAATTAATTAATTAAAATGATTAATTAATTAATTAAAATATTGTGTGAGTAAAAAAGGATTTTTGATTTATTTTTTTTGAAAAAGAGGTAATTAATTAATTAAAAAGATTAATTAATTAATTAACTTGTGAGTAATTAAAAAAGATTTTAGTTAATGAAAATGATTAATTAACTTGGTTTGGGTGAGCAAATTAATTAATTAAAATGATTAATTAATTAATTAGAGAGTGGATGGAGGGAGGAAAAGAAGAAAAATTTATAGATAGCAATCAATATCAACGTCGGTGTCTTTTGAAATGATGAAATGGAAGGACTATTTATAGGAAAATGAAATAAAGGTGATTTGGGAAGTGAAAATATGAAAAGACGTAAAGGGTAGGGCTGAAAAATGCTAAAAAAATCATATTGGGGGGCATTTTGGGCATTTTGACTCAGGCAAAGGGACAGGTCAGACACAGATCCTCGCCAACTGACGCGGCTCTGCATTAGCCATGGCTCTCCAGTATATCAGTCTGATGCAGCACCATTTGGCAGCCGACTCACTTTTTTAGGTCTTTTTTGGTAAGTTTTCGGGTGTCTCAAGTCAATTTTTGAGGCTTCTAGATCAATTTTTGGGATTTACAGGATTTAAAAATCGTATTGGTCAGCGTCAATAGGCTTAAAATTAATTTTAGAATAGCTAGGTAGTTAATCTAAGAGAAAATCTAGTTAGTTTTGAAAAAAATATTGTCTGATACAGAAGATTTGATCAGGGTATGAAAGGCATTAGATTGTACCAAGAATACTTCGGTCAGTTTTGAAGAGTTCAAAATTAATTTTAAAAGTGCTAAAATAAGGGTTCACAAAGAGTCACTTCATTGTGCACAAAGCCCAGTGTTCCCCACACCAGAAAAGGGCATCTTTATATTCAGGACATTGGCATTGTACCATTTTTGGTACTTTAGATAATGTTCAATTAACACTGAGAAAGATTTAATTTACTAATAAATATGAAAATATTACTTGGAAAAATCATTGGAACATTACAACATTAGGATTCTCTTGAAATTTGAGCAAAGTATAATATCACTGCCAAAGAAAACATGATATGTTTTCAACATAATTCCAAGTGAAGATTTAGAATTGATTTCATGAAATAATAGTTTGGTCTCAATGTTATTATGGACAATTTAATCAAAGAAAAACTACAATGCAATTCCATGAACATAAAAGTGTAGAATACACTCACATTTTTCTTTGTTTTCTTTAATTTCTTTCTACTACTCAGCATGAGAATTGTCTCCCCCCCTCAAAGTTTTCCACTTCCATTAGTTTTTTTGGATTCTCTACATGCAATATACATATATATTAGCTTTAAATTTCTATAGGCAAATTCATTTGAACATTAAAATTTAAAATCAATATATTGATTTTTATCCTAACTTAGCTTCCTAATTACTGCTACAATTTGACTTACACTACTCCAATTATCATGATTCTTAAGATATTTAAACCTTAACACATTGTTCTCCAACATATCATAAATTCAACATATTTGGACTTCTATAGCTCCTAGGTGACTTATCAAATTTCGCCCTGACTCTATTGCTTAGGTTCACTAAGCTTATTTTATTCTTTCTATTGTATCTTAGTATATACAAATCCAATTGACTAAATTATTTTCAAATAAAATTAGACTCATAAGATAACAATTTATTAGTTTTGATCTTTACTAGTTCTATCTATAAGGTTCCCAAAAGTTTGGTTGAAACTCCTCAAATCCTGACTATCCTTCTAACTGAGATAGCCCTAATAACTATTTAATAACTCTCTATCCTCTTAGAATTTAACTACAAAATTTTTATATCACTTATTTAACACCCAAGCTTCATTTCATCTATTTTGAGTCAAGTCCAAATCTCATCCTAGAGTCCTCAATTCGAGTCCCAAATTCCAGTAATATAGTCTAACCTACATGCAAGGAAGCCTTATTTCTACTCCCATAACTCCCAATACATTGGGATTTAAATCAAGCCCTTTTTACATCACTAAACTCACATCCTAGACTCAATTTTTATGTTTTAATCATTGTCAAATTCAGACTGTAGGATTCTCAAAACTGAACCTCAAGTTCCAGCAGTTTGGTTGTCCACCAAACCCTTGCTATCTCCTTCCTTTCACTTTTTCTTACATGTTTTCTCACTAGTCCATCTTCAAATGACCACTTCCTTCCCTAATTAAACTTCCCTTCATTTTCTTCTTTTTTCCAACTTCATGCATCATCAATCAAACCAACAAAACTAACAAACAAACTAACATAATCACATCATACTCAAAACTAGCAAGTATAATACCTTTCTAACCTTGGTTGGAGCTAGATTTGCTATTTTTCTTGGATTTTTTCTTCTTTCCTCTTCTTCCTCATGTTTTCTCTCTTCCTTTGGTTGGTTACTTTATATTCTTTATTAACTTAGGCAAATGAAGCATAAAATGATATTTATCTTCTCATAAGATTTTATATAGTTTTTATTTTCTTTTTCTTTTTTTTTTTATTTTATTTGCTTGGAATTTTGGAAAAATTTCCATCCTCCACTTTTCCATGCCTAGGCCAGCAGATTTTTTGGGAGATTTTTTTTTTTTTTTACTTATTGATAGTTGGATGGTGAGTCATCACATAATGATGACAATTTTGCTATTTATTACAAAATTGCCGTTTCTAACCCTTAATTATTCTATTATTGTCTGATAATAATTTTAATCACTAATTTAAGTCCCTAATATTATTTTTATTCATTTTTATATCCACTTTCCCCAACTTTGAATTTTAAAAATTTTGAAAACCGTGATTCATTGGTTATACACTTAGTGTACCAATTTCTGTAATCACATACGACATAGGATTTAGATGCCTAATCCTTTATTTTCTACTACATTATTATTGTATTCTCTTATCTTGTACCATTTTTGGGCCTCTATTCATCTACAACTTCTAGGGTGGTACACTCTACCCACCTTGAAGCAAATTCATCCCCGAATTTTCATAGGAAACTAACTCACTATACATGTATTCTAACTTCTTACAGTTTTGAATCATTTTATTATTATACTTCTTTGTCATAGCCTATTCTAATATTTTTTTGATTCTAAGTGATTCTCAATTTTTTTTAACTGTAAGCGAATATGGATAATATCTATGACGATTGTACCTGCAAAACATGGTTCTTGATCATTGAGATTGAACATTTTGCTTCTACCTTTGCCTCCAGTAGTTTGAGTTGTTTGATATGCTTGTCTATATCCTTGGTCCTTGTCCCCTAACATTTTCAGTATTTTGTCTGGGCATTTGTACTACTGCTAGTGTGTTCTATCACTTTCTTAATTGTAGGCAATCTTTTAAAAAGAGGCCCATTTGACCACACTTTAAGCAGGTTCCAGTAACCAACCTAAAAGTTCCACCTTGCTTTTTCATGCAAATAGAACATGTAGACATAGGATTGCAATTCCAAGTATTGATATGAACAACATACAAAATAAAACGGAGAATGACATTAGAATAATAAAATCAGTGGAGATTTTGTAATTTTCTTGAAATCAGTGATTATTGTGTTTTATGTTTCGCATTCCTTAATTGACATGCTATTTATTGGACTTATATGCCATTTTATTATATCTTTTTAGTTAATCTCACTTGGAGCCCGATGGGACAATGACGTCAATTGTCTTAAATTACTTTTTTACCCTTGCTCCTACATTTTAATCTCTTAAATGGTGCTATTTAAGTGGGTTTGAAAGTCTTTTTGTACACCTTTTTCTTTAGCCCCTATATCTGTGGACTTTTCCTCTCCTTCTTTCTTCATATAGCTTTAATCACTTTTTTTTTTCCTTTCTTCAACCTCTTTTGCCACTATTGTGCTCTTCATTTCCATTTTTTTCTTTTCATTTTAGATGGCTCCCAATGTCTTCACTTTTTTTTTTCCTTCTTTTCTATTCTTAGTTTATGTTCAGTGTCTATTTTTCTTTTCCCTTTGACACCAATGTCTTTATTTTTTATTATTTCTCTTCTTCTATAATATTTCTTCAAAAAACGTTACTTATGTTGTTATTTTGTTTATTTCTTTAATGGGAAGATGTATATTTAAATTTCAATTATTCTTTTTTAGGTCAATGAAATAATTTTTTATTGATGTTTTGATTTTTTTTTTCCAATGATTATGTATTCATGTGTATTTTTTCTATATTAGTTCTAAAATCATACAAACAAGAATGTAGAAAAATTTTAAAGTCAATTCATATTAAAGTTAATAGTTTTTTAAGAATTAGTGATAATAGTCTTTATTTTCATTTTTTCCCCATCTATATGTCAATTGAAATAGCTCGGTTACAAGTTATTAATTAAATAGAGATAAACAAACAAGGATTTCATTAATAAATTATCATATCATCAATAAATTATCATATCATCATACTTACATTGATAATTTAAAATTTTAAATCAAAAACTTTTTTCATATATATCAAACGTATCATAAAAAATATTCAAATTATTAAAATACAGAAATTTCATTAATGCAATCAATCATTTCATTCTTATATAGTCAAATTAAAATCAACAATTATCAAAATGTTTTCCATGCTATTATGCTATCTATTTTTCACTATTAAATTTTAAATATCAAAACATCATTATAACAGTACATAAAATCCGAAAGAACAATGAAATACACAATAAATTACAATTAATTTTAAGGATATCTTCATCTTTTCCTTTCTTCTTTGAATGATATATATTCAGTTTCTTAAAAAAAAAGATAATTGTAACAAATTGATATGAAAAGAAATGAATTCCACAATCCATTCATTAGACAAAATCAGTTATATACATAGAGAATGAGCGGCTAAACTTAATGAAAAATGAAGTCTTTAGGACACCTAACTAAAATTAATTGAAAATAGAAAAATAACTAATAAATACATCAACCAATCAATTAACAGAAGCTTACTTGCTGACATGACACTTATTACTATTTCTATTCTTCACACTCCCCCTTAAGGTGTACATTCATATCATCTATATTCATCTTATTTAAGAGATAGTGAAATTGAATTGGATGAAGGGCTTTAGTAAATATATCAGCTGTTTGCTCTTATGTCTTCAAATATTCTAGTTGAAACATACTTGATTCAACCTTTTCTCGAATGAAACGACAATCTAATTCAATGTGTTTAGTCCTTTCATGAAACACAGGGTTCTTTGTAATCTAAATTGCTGATATGTTATCACAATAAAGAGTTATAGGTTGCATATGTTGAATTCCAAAATCTTTTAGCAGAGAAATCAACCAAATAACCTCATACATTGTGGAAGCCATTAATCTATATTATGCTTTGCATAACTTCTTAATACCACTGCCTATTTCTTTGACTTCCAACTTACAAAAGAATCTCCAAAATAAACACAAAATCTAGTTAATAATCTCCTAGTGTCCTCGCAACCTACCCAATCACTGTCTAAATATGCTGTGAGTTGTATTTTTAAAGCACTAGACAATAAAATGCCTTGTCCAGGTGCCTTCTTTACATTAGTACTTTATATGCTGCTTGCAAGTGAGCACTCGTAGGCTTGTCCATGAATTGGGTTAGAACATTCCCTGTATAACTAATGTTAGACCTAGTTAGAGTAAGATACATAAGTTACCCCACTAGTTGCATATACTGAGTTGCATCAGTTAACACATTTTGCTCTATGTGAGCTAGTTTATGGTTTACTTCAATTGGAATATTAGATGACTTAGCTTCCAATTGACCATATTCTTGTAATAATTCCAATGCATACTTCCTTTGATTCACAGAAATACCCTTCTTTGACCTTTCTATTTCAAGTCCAAGGAAGTGCCTTAATGAACCTAAGTCTTTTAGCTTGAAATGAGCATTCAAATCCTTTTTTAATTGTTCAATTAAAGAAATGCTATTGCTTGTTATAGATATATCATCTACATAAACTATCAAAGCTATAAAATCTAAATTTGTAGACCTTATAAATAGTGAATAGTCTCATTTAGACAGTTTGAACCCAAGCTACAAAAATGACTCTGTAAATTTAGCTTTCCATTCCCTAGAAGCTTGCTTCAGGCCATATAGAGATTTTTGAAGTTTACATACAAGCTTACCTTTGCCATGGCCTTCATTATTTGTACCATATTCATGTAAATCCTCCCTCTAAAGCTGGTACCCAAGAGGAATGTCCATATATATATCTTCATGAAGTTCTCCATTCAAAAAAGCATTATTGACATCAAATTGAGCAAGATGCCAACCATGAATTACTGTAAGAAATAAAAATAGTCTAACAGTTGTATGCTTAACAACTAGGCTAAAAGTTTCTATATAGTTAAACCCTTCTCTCTAGTTATAACCCTTTGTAAATAATATTGCCTTGAACCTTTCAACTAAGCCATCAGTGTAGAACTTAGTTTTGTAAACCCATTTACATCCTATATCTTGTTTATCTAGAGGTAATGGGACTATGATCCAAGTATGATTTGCTTTCAAGGCATCAAGTTCATAATTCATGGCATCAACCCAGTGATCAAACTCACTTGCTTAAACATAAGTAATGGGTTCACAAATAGATATGAGAGAACAAACAAAATTTTTAAAAGAAGGAAATAATAATTATAAGACACATGATGTTGAATAGGATGAGAAGTGATAAATGAAGTAGAAGGTATTGAAGATGTTGACTAATTTTTAAGCTAAACGTGATAATCTTTGAAGGTAACTGAGTGGTTTTGAAATTCTAGAACTTTTCCTTACAGAAATATGAGATTCTATAGGAAGTAAAACTAAAGAATGAGGTTCTGACACAAGAATAGGTGATAAATGTGAGGTTGATCATTATTTGCTGGTGTTGCAGGTGAATGCTATTGTATTGTAATTTCTAAACTATGATTCAATGGTGTGACAGGAAGGTATATCTAATTTTGTGATTTTGAGTTAGTACTTTAAGGTGTATTATTAGAAGGAAGTTGGTCAGTAGGTGACTGACATTGTTTAGAAAGAATAGGCAATTTAGGAGAAAAGGAAGGAATATGCACATTACGTAAACAAGTAGGCACAGTAAGAAGAATAAATTAAGAATTATTTGATGATAAAGAATTATTATTTGACAGATAAGGAAACATATTCTCATGGAACTCAACATCTCTAAAACTAAAGATTGTATGGTTTTCTAAATCAAATATTTTATATCCTTTGACAGTAGGATAGTAGCCTATAAATACACACTTCCTTGATCTAGAATCAAAATTTTCTTATGAGGAACTGTATTTACATCAAATGCTAGGCAACCAAAAGATTTAAGGTGGTCATATATAGATTTTTAAAAAAATAAAATTTTATAAGGTGATTTCCCATGAAGTATAGAAGAGGGTGTTCTGTTTATAAGATATACTACAATAAGTACAAATCACCCTAGAATTTGATAGGTAAGTGAGAATGAAAAAGCAGGGCTCTAGCAATATTTAATATATGTTAATGTTTTCTTTCACGAACTATATTTTGCTATGGAGTATGAGGGCATGAAGTTTGATTGATAATTCCATGAGAGTGATGAAAGTTAGGAAGAGAAAACTCTAAACCATTATTTGACCTTAGAACCTTTATATTTGAGTTAAATTGAGTTTGAACAAACTTATTGAGTTGGGAAAGATTTTGAGAAACATCAGACTTATGTTTCATGAGAAACACCTAAACACATTTTGAAAAATCATCAACCAAGGTAAGAAAATAATGATTTCCATTCAAATCTGACTGAGAATAGGGGCCACACATATCAGCATGTACAATTTCAAACATAACTTTGCTATTATTAATATGTACAGGAAAAGAACTTCTTTTCTATTTAGCTTTAGGATAAAAAGTATAAATGAGTAAATTTTGAGTAATACTTACATTAGGAATGATTGAAGCAATCTTGTTGAATGCAATATGTCCTGTCTGTGATGCCAAACATCAATGGAAACCATGCAAACAGATTTAGTCTAATAAATTATATCTTGATATTTTCAAGGAATGAAGCTTTGTTTTAAGTAGAATAATCCATCTCTCATCTCAGAGTCTAATCATCATCCATGATGAGTAGACTTGGATGAAACAATGATGAGATAGAAAAATGAACCATAATTGATCATTAAGGAGAAGTTTACTTATAGACAAAAGATTGAAATTAAAGGAGGCAACTAATAAGACATTTTGGAGGGTAAGATATGAATTGAGTATGAAAATGTCTATATGAGTAACTTGTACACATATCCCATTAGGTAATTGAATAAAAAAATTATGGACTTAAGCATAAGAGTCAAACAAATCTAAAGAACAAATGATGTGGTCTATAGCTCTAGTGTCTACAACCTGAGGAGAAACAATGAATTTTGAGAACAAAAGTTTTTGAAATTTATTTGAGTTCACAATAGAAAGGACAAAAAGTTGATTACCTGCAAAATTAGCATGATGTATAGAAAATGATGATGTAGATGAAGTGACATTACCAACTAAACCAATAGAGGTTTGATCACTAAGAAGATTTCTAAGTTTCTGAACCTGCTCCTTAGAAAGATTGAGATCACCAATTGAACCTGTTATTGAACTAATAGTATCACTCCTAATAGAATGAGTTGAAACTTGATTAACTAATCTAGAATCATGACTTTAAAGTCTAGATTTGATAAACTTGAAATATGGCAGAAAATCAATGAGATGAAAACACTTCTCTTTGATATGGCTAGGTTTACCACAGTGACAGCAGACCTTGTCATTGTTAGGATTCTTCTTTATAGTCATCACCATACCATCATTGTAATTCTATGTTTGAAGGAGTATACTCCTTTGTTTTCCACCTTAAGCACCATATGATATACCTGATCTAATGATGGAAATGGCTCTATGATTATGATTTGAGATCTAAGCGCTTAAAAGGATTCATTGAGTCCATTAAGAAATTCGAACACAAAATCCTTTTAGGGAGCATCAATGAATCTTTGAAAATAATTATCACTACATTTTCCACATAAACAATGTGGCAAAGGTTTGAAGCTTCTTAATTCTTCCCAAATCTCATTTAGTTCTATAAAATATCCATCAATTGACTTAGTTCTTTAAGTAATTGAACATAGAAGACTCTGAAGATGGAAAATTCTTGCATTGTCTAGTTGAGAATACCTTTGATTCAACTTTTCCCAAATTTTGCTTACTTCTTTTATGTAGAAGATAGTTGAAGGTGAAATAGATCTTAAAAGCCAATCAATAATCATATTATTGCATCTGACCCAAAAAAGATATCGATTGCTATATGAGGCTTGTTTAGGAATAGTACCATCAAGAAAACCTTACTTGTTTCTTGTTGAAACAGTAAGAAGAAAAGATATTTTCCATGAAGAAAAATTAGTTAGAGTGAGTTCTAAAGTAACCACCATTGAGCTGCGATTCTCATAATGGTAAAGATAATATGGTGAAGAAGGATTGTCATTTGGATTAAGATTATTCTCTAAAAGAGCCATTAATGATTTCATAAAAAAAAAAAAAAAAAAACTCAGAGATCATGAATAAAGAAATGAGGAAGATAACAAAATAACCATCAAAAGAGAGAAACTAGAACTAGAATTCCAGCTCTGTGTGAACCCTCAAATGTGTACCTTCAAAATTTGGCCTCAGATTAACACCTGCTATGATTAATGCATTATGTAGAGCCAGTACGGCGATCCTGCTAGCTAGTTAGCGAGTAGGGGTCAACGGGTAACACCCCATTGAAAAGTAAATTTCTTGAATCTTTCACCTTTAGATGATTGATTTTCGATTACAAATCCATAAAATCAGATCGAGCTCAAATCATATCAAAAATAGACCAAAATCGATCAAAATAATACAAAACCAGGCTGATCCAGCGAGTCAGTAGTGTGCCACGATTGCCACTGGGTCGGCGGCATGCCTAATGTGCTGACGGCATGTGTGGCATGCCCAAAGTACCGGCGGCATGGCGGCATTAGCATTCTCCTAGTGTCGCCCAGTGGGCTGGCATGCAACTAATACTGCTGCTGGGACTCAGCAGTGCCCTTCCACTTGCTCTATAAATAAAGCTTCCATTTCAGCTCTTTGGAATGGATTTAGAGGAAAACTCACCTATAAGCTCTTCTTTTTATGCTAAAATTCTATTAAAATTAAAATTAAAATTGATACTAAAATCTGTCACTCTAAATTCTTTTAATTTGCAATTATTATTCTATTTTGTTAACCTTTTTTGTGAAAGGTTCAAACTTCAAGATTCCTAAATCCAAGGTAGAGTTTAGATCTAGAGTTAAGCTTGCCTCATTCATCCACAAGTCAAGGAAAATAAAGGTATAATCCTTTTTCTTTTTTTCATTTCTAAAAATTCTAAAATTGAGATCTAGAATTATCTCTCTATTCTATCTTTTTTTAGGTCTAAAATAGAAAAAATCTATAATTTATTAATTTAAAAATCAGAATTAAATTAATAAACAAACCAACATTTTTGCTAGAACCCCTCCTTCGCAAGAAGGAAGAACTACATGAGTTTTGATTCCTATTCAATAGGATACGCAGACTGCCATTCTATAAGGTATCAGCTCCAAAATCTTTTTAATAATATTTTCCCCTTTACTTTATTAATTATTTTTATCCACATTTTATTTATGATTTTGTATGTTCATTTCTTTACCTTAGTTGAAAAATGTGTGCTTTTCTTAGTACCCATAAGGGCTAGAGAAAAGATCCTCTTTATTTCATTTATTTTCTGTTTTGTAATAATTAAGTAGAATTTATCTTTGCTTATTTATTTATAACTGTTATTTCATTTAATCATCTATAATTGTTTCATTCATCATTTTTGCTCCTGTTCATGCATACACGAAGATTGCCTTTTTAAGAGTTATTTGCAATTTTTACTCAAACTGAAGAAAATCATATTTTCTTAATTTTTTAATTACCAAAACCTTATCTCCGAGCCCTCTTTGGTTTCTCGTGGATTAGTGCTTTTCCATGGGTTAAATCAAATATTTTTGGAGTCAATCATTTTGGGTTTTTCTTTAATTTTTCCAATTAAAATAAGTAAGTTAAAGTGGTGACTCCCTTTTACAAATATCAAATTACAAAACTCAATTTTCCGAACTCATAGTGAGTTCCAATCGTGGAGTTTCTCCCGAAGAGTATTTCAATTCCTCTCAGCAGATCAGACCAGTGCTATGGCGAGGCCTCATAGTTGGTGACTCCACTAAGGACTTCAAATTCTTTTTCAAATAAAAGATAAAGTGGATTACTTTTGGTAAAATGCCAAGTTTGGCTTTAATGCAAAATAACTCTTGTCATGTATCACTACATCGAACTCCTTGTCCAAAAAACCTTAGCTTTCTAGGAAAACAAAGGATAGAAAGTAACATCGAGTGGGCAACCTTCCTTGGGTGCCTGCCAATAGTGAAATCATTTGACCCATGATGTATCCTTTAATCCTTTTATAGGTGTAACGAGTATGCACATACCATTGGACCCATGTGAGGCTCCTTATCTCACATATGGTTAGGTATATCGTATCTCTAGTATGATGGGTTCCCTTCAAACCACCCTAACCTTTTTATGTAATCACTCATAAAACCATCCTTTAGGATTATATGCTCCATAATACTAAATTTGGTATGTCATTATCATGAATCCTTATCATGCATGCATACATGCATGCATAGCTTGAGCCTTGTGAGGAGTAAGGTCCACCTAAACCCATGGTCAACACCTAAAACCTATGGTCCATCTAAACCCATTATCAACACCCAAAGCTCATGACTTATGGTCCAACTAAACCCATGGTTAAAACCCAAAACCCATGGTCCATCTAAACCCATGGTCAACACCTAAAGCTCATGGTCCACCTAAACCCATGGTCAAAACTTATGGTCCACCTAAACCTATGGTCAACCCCCAAAGCCTATGGTCCACATAAACCTATAGTCCATGGTCCACCTAAACCTATGGTTAATATTCAAAACTCATGGTTCACCTAAACCTATGGTCAAAACTCAAACCCATAGTCAAAATCCAAAACTCATGGTAAAAGTAAACCCGTCTATGGTACCCTCATCCTTTTCTATAATCTTTATCCGAGCTAAGCACTGACCTAGCTCTACAAGCTAAATACTGACCTAGCTTTCATCTTTCGTAATCCCTATCCAAGCTAAACACTAACCTAGCTCTACAAGCTAAACATTGACCTAGCTTTCATCTTTCGCAACTCTTACCCAAGCTAAACATTAACCTAGCTTCATCCTTATCCATAACCCTTTCCCAAGCTAAACACTGGCCTAGCTTTCATCATTCACAACTCTTACCCAAGCTAAACACTAACTTACTTTCATCATTCATAATTCCTACCTAAGCTAAACATTAACCTAGCTTTCATCCTTCATAATTCTTACCTAAGTTAAACACTGATATAGTTTCATCCTTATCCATAGTCCTTACCTAATCTAAACGCTAACTTGGTTTCATATTTTATAGTACTATCCAAACCTATGGCCTATCTAAGCCCATGATCCAGTCCAATCAAACCTATTATCCAACTATCACTAAACCTATGGTCCACTTAACATCCAAATCCATGGCACATATATAACCCAATAAAAAAACCCATGGTCACTCTATCCTTAAACCCACGGTAAACCATTCATAAGTCATAATCCTAATTATGTAAAGCTAAATTTTGATCTAGCTTCTTAAAGCTAAAATTTTGACCTAGCCACTCAATGCTAAAATATAGCCTAGCTACTTAAAGCTAAAATCTGACCTAGTTACTCAAAGTTAGCCACTCAAAGCTAAAATTTGACCTGGCCACCCAAAGCTAAAATCTGAGCTAGCTCCCATAGATAAATACCTACCTAGCTAACATTGTACACCTCTACCCTAATCTATACCCATACATTGTCAACCTAACCACAAGGCACTATCATTTATTATCATTAAACCTAAGGTCCTTGGTTTGTCATACCTCACCATTACCTTTTTTTTCCAAAAATTTATACTAATCCAGTTCCTTTTCCCTTTCAAAGGTTGACAAGATGTCTATTACTAGAGATGAAGTCATTACTACCAAAGCTAATGAAATCTTTGATAAGCTTCTTGCTAAGCTCTATGAATAATAGGACACTATGATGAAGAGGCAAGATGCTTATTTTCAAAAAATGCTTAAAGCCCAAAGGAGGGCTATTATGGAAGATGTCTGCATCATGATGGAACAGACCTTCCTAGCCCAAAGCTCAACTGACCCAAAACTACTCAAAGCAGAGCCAAAGCCCGCTCTTTATCCTGTTCTTAGATCCACTTCCAGAGTTGGTTCAAAAGATAAGGAGCCTGCAAACACTGACACCATTCCACCACTACCTATTGCATCACTTGAATTCCTTAAAAATGACTCACTTTATCAACCTATGACAATTCAACCACTAAATTTTACCCCTACTCTTACTTCTCGACTCACAGATCCTTTCCAAGGGAAGGAAGCTAACCCTGAACTCAAAGCCATCTTGGAAAAAGTTGAGCACATGGAAAAAATGCTAAAGAATCTAAAGAAGAAAGAAGACATGGTTGATACAGGCTCCCTAAGTTTATTTCTTAATGCAAGAGTTCCTCCTAAGTTCAAAATGCCAAATTTTGACAAATTTAATGGAACTATTTGCCTTAAAACTCATCTTAAGTTGTATGTGGGGGCCATGCATCCTTTAGGAGTGGACAATGAACTCCTTGCTCAATTGTTCCAACAATATCTGACTGATGCTACTGTGAGGTAGTTTATAGACCTGGATGTTTCCCAAAAACATACCTGGGATGACATTTGCAACATTTTTGTTAAGAAATATCACTATAACATTGAGGTTGATGTAATAAGAAGAGACCTTGAAATTACCAAGCAATATGCGAAAGAAACCTTCTCTTCATTGCTCACTAGGTGGAGGGCTAAAGCCGCTCAAATGGTAAATAGGCCAACCGAGTAAGATGTGAATCCTTAATTTTACACCCTCAGCATCTAACCATAGCCTTAACACTTGCTAAATTTAATACGTTACGTGGAGCTGTTACGGTGGTCCAACTAACCCATTAGCAGGCGGGGGTCTCCTTGAAAGAAATTTTTTAGACTTCATTTACATTGCCACCAAACATTCAAATTTCCCAAACTCTATACCAACAACCAATCTCTAAATAAAAAAAAAAAGAAATCTCAAAAAATGTGCCAACGCCATGTGGCACGCCGCACGGCTATGTGCAACGTGTCACAAAAGCCTAGTGCAGCACCGCACAGGCCTGGTGCAGCGCTGCACCAGGCTCTGTGTTTTTTGCCTCCAGTGGGCCCCACGCGTGGAAAATGACTCTTCTACCCTTTTTAGTCCAGTTTTTAGCCATTTTTTACCTTACCCCCATGGTCTTTTCACATTTTCCTTACCTAAACTACCCTTAACCCCATTTGCCTATAAATAGGCTCCCCATTCCCTCATTTCTCTTCATCTCTTGAATTAGTATTGATGGTTATCTACTAATTCCTCTCTTCTTCTCCCTCCAATCACTCTCTAATTAATTAATTAATCTTTTTAATTAATTAATTATCTCATCCTAACCAAGTTAATTAATCTTTTTAATTAACTAAAACTTTTTTTTAAATTAAAATTAATTAATTAATTTTATCCTTTTAATTAATTAATCACTTTTTTCTAAAATCAAGTTAATCCTTTTTCTTAATCCACTTTTCATCCAAATTAATTAATTAATCTTTTTAATTAATTAATCCTTCTATCCTTTTCATCATATTAATTAGTTAATTAATCTTTTTAATTAATTAATTAATCTCCTATCAATCCAGTCACCCGGTCCCGATAAAACGGAACTTCAATATGGTAAAACCATCCACCCACCAAAAGCAAAGGTATTAGCCTTTTTCCCTCACTCTCAAAACACCTAAACCAAAATCAATCTGATCAACTTTTAAACCCCTCCACTTAATCATGGAATGAACTACGTGAGTTTTGATCCCCATTCAATGGGGTATGTAAGCATATTTGGAATCTAAATCCAAACCTCAAATCCAAATCTCTATCAATCTCTTATCCCTTTTTTTAATTAATTTGTGATTATTTTATTTTCACCATGCATTAATGTTTTGC
Source organism: Reutealis trisperma (assembly GCA_947687605.1). Taxonomy (NCBI): domain Eukaryota; kingdom Viridiplantae; phylum Streptophyta; class Magnoliopsida; order Malpighiales; family Euphorbiaceae; genus Reutealis; species Reutealis trisperma. The sequence goes on from CANTUT010000491.1 coordinate 571,528, forward strand.
CATATTCATGTATTTTCTTTAATATCATCTTATAAATGTCATTCATGAAATCCAATTTTTAAGTCAAATTAAACTTAAGAGCCAAATTTTGATTATTTAAAACCAAAAATCTAGTCCCCAAACTCAACCTAGTTGGAGACAAGTGATTTTATCCATGGGCAAATTAATTAAAAATTAATGAATTGGAGTCAACCGGATTTTCCTTAATTTTCCCATTTAAAAATAAATTAGGGTAGCAACTCCCAAAAATCATTTTTCAAAATCAACCAAATCCGAACCCAAGAGTTCCATTATGTGGAGGGAATCCTTTTCCAAACACACCTTCACATTCATGCCATTTTTTCTTCACAATTCTGTTTTCTTACCCCTTTTTTTTGTCTGTTTTATGTTTCAAGGTATCAATGGCCAATACCTTCAACTTCGATCAAGACACCATGAGTGCTTTCTTCACCAGCCTCCTCAAGAAACAAGAGGAAACTTTTCAAGCTATACTCACCGCCGCTCTTTAGACCCAAGCTAAAACTTTCATCAATGCTCTCAACACCCAATTTGCCACCTTTATTGATGCCCTCAACTCGTAATGCTAGTCCATCATCAATGAGGTCAAGGAAATGACCAATGCCACTGTCACTCCCCCTCCTGCTCGTGTTGAGCCTGCATTTGCCCACATTGGGACTAGTTGTGCCCCTACTTTTACTCCTTCCATTATTGATTTCACCGATAAAGGGAAAGCACCTGAGACTCCAACCTCTCTTATCATAGATTTAAACACAACCGCTCCCTCTCCCACCACGAATCATTTTCAAAGTGGAGATTTCTCTAGCTTTCCCAAAGCTAAAAAATTAATGGAGAAAGTTGAGGTCATGGAAAAAATGCTCAATAACGTCAAAAAGTACAAGGACATGATAGATGTCGACTCCTTAGCTCTCTTCCCAAATGCACGAGTTCCACCAAAATTCAAAATGCCGAACATGGACAAGGTTAATGGTACCACATGTCCCAAAACTTATCTCAAGATGTATATGGGTGCCATGAGACCTTTAGGTATGGACGATGAGCTCCTTGCTCAGCTATTCCAGCAGTCATTGACTGGAGCTGCTATTAAGTGGTTACTAGATCTCGACAAAAATCACAAGAAGACTTAGGATGACATATGTAATGCATTTGTCAAACAATACCACTACAACATCGAGGTGGATGTCACCCATCGAGATTTGGAAACCACCAAACAAGGGTCAAGATAATCCTTCATTGCATTCCTTACAAGGTGGAGGACAAAAGCTGCTCAAATGGTGAACTGTCCATTTGAAGTAGTGCAAATTGACATCATCGTCAAAAACCTCCTCCCCTAATATCAGGCTCATCTGTAAACTCAATACTTCCCTAGCTTCAAAGCTCTTATTGCCACCACCACCAAGATCGAGGATTTGATTCTATTAGGATGAATCAAGGATGAATCCTCTAGGTATCACAAGAACACCACCAACACCACCCAAAGAGAGGGAGAGGTAAATGTTGTGTCCTGTCAATAGCCGATGAAGTTAGAAACAAGGAGGACTTTCTCTGAGTTGGGCATGCCCCTCAGTGTCGTTTACAGGAAAGCCTTAGATGCTAATATGGTTAAGCCCTTAGAACCATGACCTCCTTCAAATCCCTTGCCCAAGGGTTATAATGCTAATGAGCACTACGATTATCATTAAGGGCCGGGGCACAAAACTAATGTATGCAAGGTTCTGAAGTATAAAATTCAAGATCTTATTGATAATGGAGACATCATTGCTCCCAAGCCCAAAGTCTAGCACTGTCGAGCTCACCCAACTGTCTCAAACCTCACCCAATAACTGGTATTTTGAGAAGAGTACCAACACTATTGTGCCCTTATCCAAGTCCTCCAGATCCATGTCTGAGACATTTGAGTTAGTGTGTAAGTCACTTGAGTCAGAGTCTTTCGAGTTTGTATCTATTAAATCTTTTTTTTGAATTTGAATATGTTAGGTCTTGTCCTTGTGAGTCTATATTTCATCTTTTAGGCTTATCCTTTAATGTACTCATCTGTATTTCATCTTTTAGGCTTATCCTTTAATGTACTCATAATGGGACTCTTTTTTTTCAATAATAAAAGTTTGAACTTTTTAATTTGCTTTAATTTTTTCTGATCATCTTTAAGTGGGACATCTTTTAAAAAAAATGAACAAAAAATGAAAAATACAAAAAAAAATGAAAAAAGCAAAAGAATCAATTAATTATGGCACAGAGAAAAAAAATAAATAAAAAAAATTCCATACATTACATCTGCATGACAGTAGTGAAAAAGATCATGACCTATTATGTACAAAGACAAGGACATGATATGGATACTCCAAGCATCACAGTTTACAAGATCTTGACCTACGAGAAGCCTATAGAGAAGAAGCTGCAAAGAATGAAGACAAAATAGGAAGATCCTATTCGACAGAGGCACTATCTTCACGGAGGTAGGTGGAAGTGAATTCTCCCATCTTGGCAACCTGGATTAGCTGAAAAGATACATCATCCAAAGATGACATCTACATTTCATTTCTATTGCTCAAGCATATGTAATCAGAACTACATGGACCTAATTCTCCCTAAAAGAAAAAATTGACAGAAAAGTGATGTAAGGGATGCGTAAATAGCCTGATTCGGGTGCGGTCCAAATTATAATACAAAATATTTTGTTTGCATCACATTCTCATTTTCTTTGTGCCTTGTACGTCATTCACTTGATCCTTTTGCCTAAAAAAAAAAAAAGAATGCTTGCTAAGCTGAAAAACTGAAAGGGCGGCTTAGGCAGAAATTAGAGTAAAAATAAAAGATGTCTCATTTAGTAATGATCAAATCTTGCAAAATACAAACCCATCATAAAGGATAGCCCTTTCATTATCATCTATAGCTTATCCTATTTCTTGTAGTCCTGTCAACCTGTAATTATTTCAAAAGAAAAAAGAAAAAAAGGTCATGTCTAAAGTTATGGTCTAGCTAGTCTTCCTCTACCTCTTGAGATGCAAATCTCTCGTGTCCTCATCGAAGTCAAAGTCTATCACAATCTTCTTTTTTTGAGTCATTACTGCAATATGTGATGTTGCATTTCTAGTAGATCCCCGAGTCTCCTTCAAATATTGAGTCACCCCTCTGTCTATACTGCAGTCCTCTTGCTACCAATGGCTCCTCATATAGCCTCTCCTTCCTCAACTACTTCATCCTCTATTCCTCTCAGCAGGGTAGCCTGGTACTTTTCTCAATTGGCCAAACCACCTTTATCAACTACTTAGTATACCTCTCTGTGGTCCCAAGTGAAATCCCAAAATAAATAGCATGATAACCCCTCAGCCAGCCATCACTTAATAGCTCTAGCAATGGGAGCTATGATATGCACAGACTCCAAGAAAGAAAAACTAAGGGCATACCCTGAGTCTACCTCACCTGCCTCAAGACACTCATCCCTAGTGGAAAGCATTAAAGCTAAGCCCAACAGGTAAACCACTCGACACCCATAGCCTCCAGTCATGAAAAATTTAATCCTTTACTATTGGTAGTGCTAAAAAATGTCCTTTGGGGATAAGCTGCAAGTAACCATCTTATCCTACCTCTGACTAAGTCTCAGTAAGGCATGTGTGGACTGAAAAGCAAGGGCCACCACCTGAAAATGATCCATTAGCCACACTTTCAAGATAACCCAAAATCTGAAACAGACACCCACAAAGCACCCCTAACATAAAAGGTAAGAATAGATAAATTTTCTCACTTGGTGAATAACTAGCAAGATAGTTCATCTATCATTAGTGTCTCTGCTAGCATGGCCTAACAAACCCATAACTAACACTCAAATAGAAAATCAAGGCCCTCATGTTGAGCCTCTGCACCCCTTATATCCCCTTGGGTCATCAGAATCATGAAACTTCTCAATCGCAGTGGTCAAATTCACTTAACCATCACCAACCATCATCTGGCTTGCAACATCCTAAGGCAAGTCAAAAACTCTTGAAAAATTCAAAAAATGCTAGACTTTGAACTCTGGCACCACTAGAGTTGCTTGAGTCGTAGCCAAGCCAAATTCCCTATCTCCTTGGAATAGGTACAGCTCCTCCTCAGCAATACCAAAATAGAAACCATAGGCCACCAAATTCCAAAATTTGAAGCAACCCTTTGAGCTCCTTGTAATACCACCATGGCAACCATCTCATACCAATCCAAGTTGAGTTCCTCAGCCTTGTCGAGTTCCTCTATCTATAAATACACATCTCCATAGGATAAAAGGTCACATAAAAAAATTGCATTCACAAAGCAAATGTGTGAATCCACCCTCACATATCCATACAACCATTCATTACAGGTATTACCACAAATCATGCATGGCATAGAAGTCAGGCAAAAGGTCCATGAATTCTAAAACATGCATGCATCATTTGTGCACCAGTATCTATGCAATCATTTCAATCATACATCATCATGCATAAGCTAAGCCAATAGCCTCATTAACATCTCCTTAAGCTTATTAGTACTTCCTCAAAATTGACCAATACCTTTTAAAGCTGACCTGTGCCTCTTTGAAGCTAAATGATACCTTTCCAGATCTAATCAACAAAGCGTGACTTCCAGGGTCCCTCTACTCCTGGCAAAGTTCCTTTGAGCCTTTCAAAAGGCCCAAACCCTTCACATTCAAAAGCCCAAGTTTCTTTGACACAACCAAAATCTTAAGTCGATTAGCCATAAGTCGAGGCTCTTCATCAGAATCTCGCAAGCCGACTCGTTATAGGTCAAGGCTCTCTTTTCACTAAATTATCTTGTCCAAAATCATCTCTACCTCCAATATTAAGGCCAGATAGATAGCCTTCATTGAGATTCACCTGAATTATCTTTACCCCTAGCATTAAGGCCAAATAGATAGCCTTGATAGAGATTTACCCAAATCTTCTTTACCTCTAACATTAAGGCCGGACAAATAGCCTTGATTGAGATTTACACAAATCTTCTTTGCCTCTAACATTAAGGCCGGACAGATAGCCTTGATTGAAATTCACCAAACCTTCTCTATCTCTAATATTAAGGCTGGATGGATAGCCTTGATTGAGATTTGCCTCAAACATTCTTCATCTCCGGCATTAAGGCCGAACAGATAGCCTTAATTGAAATTCACCAAGATCATTCTCACATCCAACATCAAGGCTGGACCAATAGCCATTAATAAAACCTCATTTATCCTAGAGAACCTTTCCCTAAAGGATCTGACAAGGACACACAAGTCCAGAGCCTGACATGGCACCTCTTTCCAATGTTCACAATCATCAAAATCACCTTTTGTTCAAAACCGATTTCGATGAGGGGGCAACTATGAACCCTTAATTTTGCACCCTCAGCATCTAACCGCAGCCTTAGCACTTGCTAAATTTAACACATTATGTGAAGCTGTTACGGTGGTCCCGCTAACCAGTTAGCGGGTGGGGTTTCCCCCTAAAAGAAATTTTTTAGACTTCATTTACATTGCCACCAAACATCCAAATTTTTCAAACTCTATACCAACAACCAATCTCTTAAAAAAAAAAAGAAATCTCAAAAAATGTGCCAACGCCACGTGGCATGCCACACGACAGGCATGCGGCACTGCGTCAGACTTGCAGAGCGCCGCATGCCACGTGTGCGGCGTACCGCAAAAACCTAGTGTGGCACCTCATAGGCCTAGTGTAGCGCTGCGCCAGGCTCTACGTTTTTTTGCCTTTAGTGGGCCCCATGCACAAAAAATGACTCTTCTACCCTTTTTAGTCCAGTTTTCAGCCTTTTTTTACCCTACCCCCATAGTCTTTTCACATTTTCATTATCTAAACTACCCTCAACCCCATTTGCCTATAAATAGGCTCCCCATTCCCTCATTTCTCTTAATCTCTTGAATTAGTATTGATGGTTATCTACTAATGCCTCTCTTCTTCTCTCTCCAATCACTCTCTAATTAATTAATTAATCTTTTTAATTAATTAATTATCTCACCCTAACCAAGTTAATTAATCTTTTTTATTAACTCAAACTCTTTTTTTAAAATTAAAATTAATTAATTAATTAATATTTTTAATTAATTAATTAATCCTTTTAATTAATTAATCACTTTTTTCCAAAATTAAATTAATCCTTTTTCTTAATCTACTTTTCATCCAAATTAATTAATTAATCTTTTTAATTAATTAATCCTTCTATCCTTTTCATCATATTAATTAGTTAATTAATCTTTTTAATTAATTAATTAATCTCCTAATCAATCCAGTCACCCTGTCTCAATAAAACGAAACTTCGATCCGCCCACTAAAAGCAAAGGTATTAGCCTTTTTCCCTCATTCTCAAAATACCCAAACCAAAATCAATCTGGTCAACTCTTAAACCCTTCCACTTAACTGTGGAACAAACTACGTGAGTTTTGATTCTCATTCAATGGGGTACGTAGGCATGTTTGGAATATTAATCCAAATCTCAAATCCAAATCTCTATCAATCTCTTCTCCCTTTTTTTTAATTAATTTGTGAATGTTTTATTTTCACCATGCATTCATGTTTTGCCATATTTATGTATTTTCTTTAATATCATCTTATAAATGTCATTCATGAAATCCAATTTTCAAGTCAAATTAAACTTAAGAGCCAAATTTTGATTATTTAAAACCAAATACCTAGTTCCCGAGCTCAACCTAGTTCAAGACTAGTGATTTTATCCATAGGTAAATTAATTAAAAATTAATGAATTGGAGTCAATTGGATTTTTCCTTAATTTTCCTATTTAAAAATAAATTAGGGTGGTGGCTCCCAAAAATTATTTTTCAAAATCAACCAAATCCAAACTCAAGGGTTCCATCGTGAATCTAAACCCAAATGAGCATCCCAACTCCCTCTAGCGGACCGAGTCGGTGCTTAGGCGAGACCTCACACAAGAACAAGTAGATATTATTGTCAAGAATCTACTCTCGACCTATTAAGCCCACTTATTAACACAATACCTACCCACCTTCAGAGTTTTGCTTGCAACTGCATCTAAAGTTAAAGATTGCATCCAAAGTAAATCATTTCAAGCTGAATTCCCCAATACCAACCTGAACAATGATGAGGAATCTAGACCTGACTCGACCCCACCTTACCTTAGCCCCAAAAGGTATGTCATGAAGTAGTTCAAGCTCAGCTAATCTGACTTGTCTGAGATTGAATTCCAAGTTTAAACCTGAGTCCAAGTCCAAATCTCAAAATTTGAGTCCAAATCTAAGTCAGAGTCTATCATCTTATTTCTTTCTGTATTCTCATCGACCATAATGGTTCCTTTTTATCATCTTGCAATAAAGTTTCCTTTACAATAATGCATCTACATTTCTTTTCATTATTTATCCATTAATTTTCTTATCTTCCTTATTTAGTATGACATGGATGAGCCTAAAAAAAAAAAAGTGTAGAGATCTAATCCACCACAATCAACATAGATCAGAATTTGAGGTGTCCTTATTCTCTCAAATCAACAATCGCTTCACCAACTTCTAATCAAAGAAGATCAAGACAGTTGAAGCATAAAGAGCAAGTAAATGTAATTACCGATTGCACGTTGGGTAATCAAATAATGCACCTCAATAAGGGGCAATAAGTTCAAAGAAGACATTTGTCAAACCTAGAATTCAAAGGTCAGAGCCCCCTCAAAGCAACAAATCATGGTAGAATATTTTATCCCAAATTTCATTAATACAAGCTCACTAAGTTGAAATCCCAAAAAGGGCTTAAACAAAAGTTAGAGCAGAGATAGAGAGAGAGAGAGAGAGAGAGAGAGAAAACTCATCCAAGTCACCTTCCTTTATGTCTAAAGTTGTCAAATCATCTTCAATCAATTCATCTCATCTTATGTCTCCAAAGTCATCCTTCCTCACCAGAGGTTCATTCTCTAAGGCTATACTATCCTCTATGCCCTTATCCTACAATGGGGGCATGTCTTCCTAAAATGTCATCATCTGTTGTCAATTTGTCCCATCACTTAGCTCAAAGAGCTAAGGCACAATCCCTCATATTTCTCACCTTCACATTCTTATCTTTCATTTGGGAACATGATCCCCAAGTTATCTTTTTCTACTATCCCTTTAGCCAATCGTAAAGGCTCTTTGTTTCAGCCAGTGCAATTTACATCAAGGCAAACCAATTAAATGTCACTCTAAGAGTCTCTCCAATCTCAAACAATAAGAAAAGCTTGACTTGCTCTTTTCCATTATTCATGCTACAAAAAGCAAAATCATACAACCTCTATGATTCTTTTTAGAAGCTTTAACCTACCTTTAAAACCATTCTCAAACTTTATGAAATCATATTGTTCCATCTTAAGTCTCATTGGTAAATCATACCATCTTTCAAAGCTCAAGCCACATACCACCCTTTCTTTGGCAAAACCAGAAGACGAGGAATATCTCCCAAAAGCCTATCATCCTCAAGTTGATTAAGAAGGACTCAAACCAATCAAAGGCCATCTCATGCCTCTTTGGCAAAAATCTCATGATCCTGGAAAGATTAAGCCTTATTGGCAAAATACATAATCTTTGAGATCCTTAAAGCCTGCAAACCATTTTGATGCCACCATGTCAAAAGGGAAAACCCTTATCCATAAGCCTATGGTATCTTTGTGATCAAAACATATAGCACCATACCTGAGCCAATGCCAACTATCCAAAGCACCCAGGTAGAAAATTATCATCAACACCTAAAAGCCTTCACCATGAAGCCCAAAACTAAAAGCCTTCGGCATGAAGCCCAAATCTAGAAGCCTTCACCATGAAACCCAAATCTATAAGCCTTCATAAAGAAGCCTAAATCCAGAAGCCTTTGCTATGAAGTCCAAAATTAAAAGCCTTTACCATGAAGCCCAAATCTATAAGCCTTCGTCAAGAAGCCCAAATCTAGAAGCCTTAGCCATGAAGCCCAAAACCAAAAGCCTTCACCATGAAGCCCAAATCTAGAAGCCTTCATCAGGAAGCCCAAATCCAGAAGCCTTCATCATGAATCCTAAAACCAAAAGCCTTCATCAAGAAGCCCACTCCCAAAACCCTTCACTATGAAGTCTACTCCTAAAAGGCCTTCATTTTTTAAGGGCATGATCTGTTTTAAGACAAAATTAGACTGAGCCTTTCAAATGGATTTCCTAACTAGACTAACCCTCATAATAACCAATCTTTAGCCAAGACCTTTCCCTATAAGGACTGGTCTTCAATCGTAACTTTCAATGGGCAAACCGAGTCAAGCCACCCATATTGACATTCCCACACCTTTTGTCTTTCAAAGACATAACCTTTTCTAAATCCCAATACCAAAGCCGCACAGATAGCTTTGATCCTAATCTTCCATCACCAAAGCTGAACAGATAGCTTTGATCCTAATATTCCAACATCAAAGTCAAACAAATAGCTTTGATCCTATTTCTCCTAACACCAAGGCCTAACAAATAGCTTTGATCCTAACTTTTCCTAACATCAAGGCCTAACAGATAGCTTTGATCCTAACTTTTCCAACATCATGACCTAATAGATAGCTTTGATCCTAACTTTTCCAACAACAAGGCTGAGCAGATAGCTTTCATCCCAATCTTCCCAAACATCAAAGTCAAACAGATAATTTTGATCACAATCTCGGTTGAATAGGTGGCCTTGCTAAGCCTGTTTTAATTCCTAAAATCTCCCCCTTCTTGGTGGACCAAATCTCTAAATCTTAAAGTCTAGGCTGGACAGATAGCCTTGATTGAAATTCACCATACCATATTTAATCCTAACATTTAGGCCAGACAGATAGCCATGATTGAAATTCACCAAATCATCTTTACCCAAATATTTAGGCCAAACAAATAGTCTTAATTGAAATTCACCAAGACCATTCTCACATCCAACATTAAGGATAAATTGATAGCCATTAACAAAACATCAAGAGGCCCCCCTCAAAAGGTTCATGTTCTTATACCTTATTTACCCTTGATAAGGTTCAATTTGCACAAGCATGAATACCTTTATGCATGACAAACACAAATAGGTATCATAAGCTCAAAATCTGACATAGCACAAGCCCATAATCTAACATGGTATAGCTTAGAATCTGACATGGCACAATAACACATAAGCTAAAAATCTGACGTGGCATGAGTACAAGCCTAGAGTCCAACATGGCATTTCTTCCCAAGGTTCACTATTATCAGAATTTCCTTTTGCTCAAAGCCAATTTTGATGAGGGAGCAGCTGTGAACCCTCAAATTTGCACTCTTGGAATTTAGCCGCAACTTAACACTTGCTAAGATTAGTGGACTACGCAAAGCTAGTATGGCAGTCATGCTAGCTGGTTAGCGTGCAGGGGTCAAGGGGGTAGTGCCCCATTGAAAAATAAATTTCTTGAATTTTTCACCTTCAGATGATTGATTTTCAATTATAAATTCATAGAATCAAACCGAGCTCAAATCGGATCAGAAACGAACCAAAACCGGCCAAAACAGTGCAAAACCAAGTTGACCCAGCATTATAAAATTTTGAAATATAAAATTTTTCATTTTAGATAAGATTAAATTTGTGTAAAATCTTATAACGATGTATTGAAATATAAAAATATTAATATTTTAATTAATGATATTAAACCATGCATTATCTTAGGTGGCTTAATCTCCTTTCATTTTTATATTTTGTGTCCTGGCATTCATATATATATATAATATATGTATGCGTGCATGCGTGTAAGGAAGATAAGAAAACTTATTTGAGTGATTATCATTAAATTCTTTCTAATTGTACATTTATGATAGGTTAATATGGTTATTTATTAATTAATTAATATAATTATCTAATTATATTTATTTAATTTAAATAAAAAAATAATGAATTCAACTAGAATAATAAAAGAATAAAATAACTATTATTTAATATATATTTATTTTAATTTGAATAAGGAAGATTATTATAATTTTAAGTATTTATTATTTAATTAGCATAATGAATTAGGAATCATGTGTATTCAATGTATTGAGTGTATATATATATATATATATATATATATATATATATATATATATATATATATATACTAGTTTTTGTTAAATTTGTGACTCTTCTTAAAACTCATTGAAATATAACTCATAAAAATTAAAGTATTGAATAAAATTGATATTTAAATAAATTTTAATGTTATATTTAACTTATTAATTATAATTAATCAATTTATGAGCTATTTGATGTTGTGCCGATAAGCAACCAAAAAACATAACAACAATTATCTATATTTTTTTGCTGAAAATTGATTTTTAAATAATTTAGTGCAAATTAAACTTTTTTTAAATTTGAGAAAATTGAGCATTTTATGAAATTTTACAAATAAAATATTTAAATATGATTTAAATAACGAATATGATGCATAGAATATAAAAATTTTAAAATTTTCATTTAATAAATACATGTTTCGACCTACATGTAAAAAAAATAAAAACTCAATTTAATTTGGAAATTTATGAAGCTGAGTATTAAGAAGTTTAACTTTAATATGACAATTTATTTAAACAGATGAAACTCGAGTTTAACTCGATTAAAATCGAGTTAATTTCAAGTACACAATCAATACTCATTATATCTCATTTTAAAACATAATTTAATTTACAAATATTTATATTTTAAATATTACTATAAATGTTACATGGCATGTAAATAATTTAAATGAATATTGTGTGATATTATTTTTTAAATTATGGTAACTGTTACACAATATAACATCTTTATAAAGTATATTCTTAGTATAAATTATTTTTTTTTATTTGACTTTTCACTTTTGACAAATATTTTCATAGTATATTCTCAAACACTTCTTGACAATGCGATATATAATTATCTATGGTAAATACATCTCTACATTAGGTATGTTTGTCCTTATATTTTATTAATAGTTATTACAAAACAAAGATGTACATGGAACTATATTATTTTAAAATGAAAAGAACCTTTATTTCTATCCGATAACAGTGATATCCTTGACAATAAAACATGTTTTTTCTGCATGTTGTCCTACTATTATTTCTGCATATATAACATTTCTATTAAATTTTTTGCATACCATCTTTATTTCATTAAGCAATATTATGAGATAATTAACTTTTAATTCTAACTTATAAGGCAGCAAGTCATTTGGTTACAATGTATTTAAAAATTATTCTTTAGTACAATTTACATTTTTTTTTGTTATATTTGATATCATTATTCAATATTCTTAAATATTACTAATTATATAATATAGTTTACATTATAACTCTATAATATTATTATAATATTTATTGTGATTTAAATTTATATTAAACGTTAATAAGCTCATAAATATGTTCATGAATTGATTATTACTAATTATTCATTTAATTATTTAATATTAATATATTTAAACAGTTACATAGTATTATAAACACTATAAAAATCTGACGATTTACTGACGGAAATTAATGACGGAACGAAATCCATTACTAAATACTGACCGAATACTAATAGAATACTAACGGAATACTTTTTAGTAATGTTCGTCTCTTTACTGACCGTTAAATCAATATTACTAATGGAATACAGACAGAGTATATTGACGAATAGCGACTGAAAATTTACCGACGGTTTAGTGACCAATTACAGAAGAAAAATGATATGCGAAAATATTTTGGTGGCAATTAAGACATTTATTGATGGATTATTGATGGAATTGTCAACTGCAGTAGGCATTCTATCAGTAATCCGTTAGTAAATCTGACCAGATACTGATAAAATACCGACCATATTGAAAAATAGCGCCAGATGATTTTCGCAGGAATCAAAATATTTACTGATGGATTACTGACGGAATGCCACGCGACAATAGACTTTTCGTCAGTAATCCGTCAGTAAATTTTAATTAATACTGATGAAATACCGACAAAAGTGAAAATAGGCACGCGTTTTACCACCTTTAGCCTTTTACAGATGGATTACTGATGGATTTTTTAATCCATGTGGTGCTCTCCGTCGATAATCCATCAATAATCCTGGAATATAAGTTGTTCCCCTTCTTTTTTCTCTCTTCTCTTTCTTCTTCTTCTTCTTCTTCTTCTTCTTCTCTCTTTTCCTATGCCGCTGCCGCTGCCATTGCTCTCTGCCGCCCTCTTGTTCACCAATCGGCATTCATCACTCACTGGAGATTTTGTTTTTTCACCGGTATTTACATTATTACCTTATTATTGATTATGATTTTAATTGAATTTTTGTTTAGATATTTGAGTTTTTGTTTAGATTGATTTTGTTGAAAATTTGTTAATTTTTTGTTTAGATTGTTTAGAAATTTGTATCCATATATATATATATATATATATATATATATATATATATATATATATATATATATATATATATATATATATATATATATATATATATATATATATATAACAGTTTATATATATATATATATTACGTATATATGCATATATACATAGTACACACAGTGTAGATATACATATATACACTGTTTATATATATATATATATATATATATATATATATATATATATATATACACACACAAAATATATACATAAATGTATTTTATATATACACATATATACATATATACTGTGTATATATAAAATTTATTTATGTATATATTTTGTGTGTGTGTGTGTGTGTGTGTGTGTATATATATATATATATGCTAATAAATTTTTTAATTTAAGATATTTTATATTTTTAAGCTTAATAAATTTTTTATTAATTTATGATAGTATTAAATAAATATGGTGGAATTATTTTATTAAATTATGTTAGTAATTATTTTAATTATCATAGTTTTATTAATAGAATTTTAATTTTATTTCAGATAATTGACGTGTAGGCCAACAATGTAAGTCGGGTTCCCACTTCAAGAGATTCGTACTGTAATTTAATAGATTTATTCTAATATATAAATATAATAATTTGGAATGTAATATTTTTTTAATTATCTTATGTATAATTTATAATTTTTCATGTTTATTTGTAAATGTATATGAAAAAATAAATACTATGATATGAATTTGTAATTTGTGGTTGATTTTTGTATTGTAATATAATTTTTAATTATGTTGCTAAATTAATGTGAATTTATAGATGTATATGTATGTGATGTAATTTTGGTTTTATTTAAATAAATCCGTTAATAATACCGATAAAATGATTAATAATTTTATATTTAATCATGCCATAAAAAGTGAAATTTAATTTTTATGAATTTCATAAAATGCCAAAAAATTCTCATCACATTAAAAAATTAAAAAAATCCACAAATATTCTACCAAAAATTATATGTTATATATGCATTTTATAAAATACAAAAAAAAAAAAAAAGAAATTACAAATAGTTAGAAGTAAAAATATTTTGATGAAAAATAAAAAGAAAGTAATCATGCCATAAAAAGTGAAATTTATTTTTTATGAATTTCATAAAATGCTAAAAATTCTCATCACATTAAAAAATTAAAAAAATTCACAATTATGCTACCAAAAATTGAAATATAAATGCATTTTATAAAATGCAAAAAAATAAGAAATTGCAAATAGTTAGGAGTAAAAATATTTTGACAAAAAATAAAAATAAAGTAATCATGCTATAAAAAGTGAAATTAATTTTTTATGAATTTCATAAAATACTGAAAATTCTCACCACATTAAAAAATAAAAAATTTTCACAAATATGCTACCAAAAATTGAAATATAAATACATTTTATAAAATATAAAAAAAAAAAGAAATTGCAAATAGTTAAGAGTAAAAATATTTCGACGAAAAATAAAAAGAAAGTAATAAATTAAAAATTTGCCACTAAAAATTAAATTTTAAATACATTTCATAAGATTTTAAAAAAAATGACAAATATCCTCTTAAAGGAAAAATAGTCTATAAAATATAATAATACATAACGGCTTAATTAATGCTAACAAATAATTAAAATTCGAATATTCAAAATTAAAACGATTAAGAAGAATTTTAATTATTTTTTTCCTAAATGATATAAAAAATATGTCTAATATAATATTAATATTTTTATTATTAAGAAATAATATATATGTGTAAAATTATGATACGGTAAAAAATTGGAAAAAAGTATAATGTATTTATAAATTTGTATTGTATTCAGCAACGTTTTGCATTTATCTTGTGAATTTATTTTATTAATTTTGATTATATGTTCTTATGTTGTGATGTTGCAATTGTTATTTGCATGGCGAATCTATACCATATTGTTATTAAATGAATTTAAATGATTTTAATTTTATTTTTGGACTTTTACAATCAAATGTCCAAAAATATTGTTAATTAAAATGATTAACATATTTAGGATTAATCGTAGATCCCGTTTGATTTCCTACTCATCAAATGGTGAAAGGATATCGAATTGTCCAAATTGGGCAGTTTAGAGATCTCATTGTCTATGTAACTATCTACGTATATTCTTATTTCATACAAATGTCTAAAATTTCGGTACTATCTTCCACCATGTTCTCTTAGTGCACATTGAAATAATGTCTTAATTATGTGGATTTTTCCAAATGTGGTGCACTAGGAGAACTATAGGGAGATGTTGCCGAAATTTCAACATATGTATGAGTGTATAATGTAACAGTAACAGTTATGCAGCAATGAGTTTCTAAATGAGTTAGGTTCTTACCTTATAGGGAGGAAGATATAAGGATATAAAATTAAATGTTGCGAACTTAATTAAAATTATAACCAAACATATAAGTTTAAATGTATTTTGTTTATGTGATATAAAAAATAAATTAATACTGTTGAATGTATAGGGAATAATTATGAGGACCGATAGGAATTGGATGTACTCTAAACTTACTGATGGGTATTTGAATATGAAATTCTTGGAGGGTTTAGACCAATTCATGCAATTCGCGATATCTCAGCCATTGTGCATGAGTGGGACTAGTGTTCAATGTCCTTGTAATCATAAAAAATGTCAAAATCGAAATTTCCTTAAGCCAAATACTGTCAAGTTGCACATTCTGAAGAAGGGTTTTGTACCGAGGTATTATGAATGGTATTTGCATGGTGAAGTCAGTGGGTCTGGATCTTTAACCATGGTAGAAGTAGACATTGAAGATACAGATAGTTGTCCTCCAACTATATACCATAATATGTTAATGGATGCCGTTGGGCCAGATTTTGATTAGGATCGAATGGAGGAAGCTCCAAATCCGACCACTCATAAACTATATGACATATTAGAGGCAGCTAACAAAGAATTATGGCCTGGCTGTGAGAAACAGTCTAAATTTCTCATAGCCTAAATTATCTACTGTGGCATGACTTCTAAATATCAAATCAGAACATCATCTATCTGAAAGGTGTTATGATAAGATATTGCAATGGTACAATGAGTCATTGCCTATAGATAACACAATGGTTGATAGTTTCTATAGCACCAAGAAGTTAATGCAAGGTTTAGACCTTCCAGTTGAGAAAATTGATTGTTGTAAGAATAATTGCATGCTTTATTTGGGTGAATACAGTAATCTAATTGCATGTAAGTTTTGTGATTGGCCAAGATATAAGCCAAGATGTAAGGGTGCATGTCCATCGAAAAAAAATATTCCATATAAGATTATATTTTACTTCCCTCTGACTCTGAGGTTGCAGAGATTATATGCCTCTGAGGCAATTGTAAAGCATATGAGATGGCATGCAGAACATGCAAAGGAAGATGGGGTGATGCGATACTGTTAGATTCTATAGCATGGAAGCATTTCAATCAGGTGAATCCAGATTTTGCTTCTGAAATTTGCAATGTTCGTTTGGGCTTATGCACTGATGGCTTCCAATCTTTTGGACAATTTGGACAACAATACTCATCATGGCCAATTATAGTGACACCATATAATCTGCCTCCACGGATGTGTATGGAAAAGGAGTATATGTTCCTATCTGTAATAGTTCCCAGACTAAATAATCCAAAACAAAAGTTGGATGTATTTTTGCAGTCTCTGATTACAAAATTGCTACGGTTGTGGGATATAGGTGTTGAAACATATGATGTGTCTATGAAGCAAAATTTTCATATGCGAGCTGCTCTGATATGGACTATGAGTGACTTTCTTGCGTACAGTATGTTGTCTGGTTGGAGTACTCAAGGTAAACTTGCATGTCTATATTGTAAAGAACTAATAGATTCTTTCACTCTTCCTAAAAGGGGTTAAGCAATCATAGTTTGATTGCCATCGCAAGTTCTTACCGCTTGATCATCCTTTTAGATGGAACAAAACAGCTTTCATAAAAAATAGAGCTATTTGAGCAGTTGCTCCGCCTATACGTTCAGGAATTAAATTGTTACAGGAAATAACTAGTTTGAAGTTGATGAAGGTGACCAAAGTAGGAGCTAATGATGTGAATGCTCAAATTGCAAAGCGAAGCAATGTGGATGGAAGAAACGAAGTATATTTTGAGATATATCATATTAGAGGACTAATCTAATTACACATAATTTGGATGTCATGCATATCGAGAAGAATGTATTTGAAAATATATTCAACATGATAATGGACATCCCAGGGAAAACCAAAGATAATGCTAAATCTAGACAGGACTTTAAATAGTTCTATCTCCATAAGGAGTTAAAGATGGATAAAGTGTCTGAAAAATATCCTAAAGCAAAATATGTGTTCCATAAGCAGGGCAAACAAGTCTTATGTGAATAGCTGAAAGATATGAAATTTCCTGATGGGTACGTATCTAATATGGGTCGATGCGTTGATATGCGAAAACTAAGATTATTTGGGATGAAGAGCTATGACTGTCATGTTTTTATGCAACACTTGCTTCTTATTGCATTTTATGAAATTTTGCCAAGGGATGTTTGGCAACCATTTATAAAGTTGAGTTTATTTTTCAAAGAACTCACTTCAACACTTCTTAGGGAAGAGGACATGACGAGGCTTGAAAATACCATTCCACTCATCTTGTGTAAACTGGAACGCATTTTTCCTCCAAGTTTCTTTGACTCCATGGAGCATCTTCCAGCACATCTTACTTACGAAGCTTGTATAGTGGGTTCAGTTCAGTACCGATGGATGTATCCATTTGAGAGGTAAAATATTTGCTGATTTTAATATTTACAATCACATCCATTCATTTATACTCAAATGTCATAATCTATGATATTTACTTGATGTAGATTTAATGGACATTTGAAACATAATGTCAAAAATAAAGCAAGAGTTGAAGGCTCCATTTATAATGCATACTTAGTTAAGGAAGCTTCATCATTTTGCTCTTATTATTTCAAACCCCATATCTATAAAAGACATAGGAGAGTACCTCAAAATGATGATGGTAGAATGCCTGAAGGAGCAAATATGCTTGGTATTTTATGAATATTCACTCATCTAAAGAGACAGTTTGGTCAACTTAAAACAAGATTAATGACGGACAAAGAATATAAGGTAGCTCAATCCTACATTCTTCTTAATTGCTCTGAAGTTGCAAAATATGTTGAGTAAGTTACAACTTAATTAAAACAACTCATACATCATTCCGCATAGTTTCCTTTCTATTTTACTTATTATTTTCCTTATGAATGAAGCTTATACATTGATATGTTGAAGCAAACTTTGTCAAATATATCAACAATTGATATAGATAAAAAATTAGAGACAAAATTTGCTCACTGGTTTCATTCATATGTAAGTATAATGTAGTACCATTACTTAAAAAATTAATCTTAAATTTCTATCATATACAATCAAATTGATATATTTATTTTTGTCATTGGCCACTGATCCTATGAATAGAATAACAAATCAATTCATTATTGATCTGTCTAAGGGTCCGTTATGATATGTTACGACCTATCCTATTTACTTCGTGAATGATTACAAGTTCCATACTGAAAAGCGAAGTTTGGGTAAGTTATCGATAAATAGTGGGGTATGTATAAAGGGTTCCAATAACAGTGAGAATGCATTTGACTATTATGGTCAATTAACAGATATAATGCAATTGGAATACTTTACACTTCCAATTAAGAGGACTATTTTGTTTATGTATAAATGGTTTGATCCAACGTTAAATGTGGGAATGAAAGTTCATGAGCAATATAATCTTGTTGAAGTCAACCATAGGCGGCGATTTAATAAATACGAGCCATTTATATTGGTAATGCAAGCTTGTCAAGTTTATTATGTTTCCTATCCAAGTCTATGCTGAGATAAAGTGGATTGGTGGGTAGTATTCAAGATTAAAGCTAGATCATTCATAGAGATTAAGGAGGGTAGTGAAATAAATACAACATCTGAAGAACCATTTCAAGACGATGAAGTTAATGAGCCTATACTCGAAGTTAATGATGATGAGCCTCCTGCAACTTTAAATGATCCTTAAGAGCCATTAGTTGATATGGATGATGAAGATGATATGATATAGATGATGAATCTGAATTTGATTCAGATGTTGAGACATCTGAGGAAAACATAAACAAAGATGAGCTCAAAGAAATAGATTCTCAATACATGTATTATGTACTTATTTCCCAGGGATTGTGTACGAATTTTTCCTAATTGTGTAAGAGAATATTATTTTTACATTAACAATGTTACATTATATTTCAATGAAGTCATTTTTAACTTGTGTTGTAATTTTTTTTTAAATATTTACATTATTATTCCGCGATTATGCCATATTAATTTTTTGGTATTTTATTTGTGTGGATGTACTTTTTATGTAACATTAAATAATGAATGAATTTATTAAACTTTACTAAATATATAGATGTTGACTCCGAGACGTGTACCGACTCCTGGAGATACTCTTGGTAGTAGTACATCGATATCCCAGAAACGACGTTGCTCACAAGGAGGGCTTACTAATACTAGTGATCTTCCTACTACCCTTTCTTCTTTACCATCTTTCTCACCTTCTATACCACCTACATTCACCCTTTTGACCATCACCACACAGATCCCTTTATCTGTTCCTCCTCCTATGTCTACTAGTTCATTCATCGGCCCTATACTTTCATCATCTTCCATTATTCCTTCTTCCATTTTCCCTCTATCCACTATGCCTTCTTCTATTACCCCTCCATTTACTATTCCTTCAGTTACCCTCCTATTTACTATTCCTTCTGTTACCCCTCCATCTACTATTCTTTTTGTTATCCCTCCATCCGTTGTCCCTTCGCCTATTTCTCCATCTACCCATCCTTCATTTTCTACACCTACCGCCATTACCTCTGCAGCAACTCCTACCACTACAGCAGCTCCTACCACTACTTCAGCTTCTACTGTTGCCCCACCAGTCTAGCTTTCAGATTCAAGGTGTAGGTAGCATATCATATTACAGGGAGATGTGTAAGTACTATATTTCTTAAGGTAATTTTTAATTTATAATATCTTACTTTTCATTTAACTAACGTTTAAGTTTTTTAATTGCAAGATGTATCCGCTACATGCGATGTAGATGATATACAAGACATTTAAGAACCAGTTGAGACTTGAAGGCATAAGTTGGAAATCAGTGCCTCAGGAGACAAATGAGTTCTACTAGAAGGAGTTTCAAATAATGAATAATTTATTATATAAAATTCAAAATTATATATATATATATATATATATATATATATATATATATATATATATATATATATATATATATATATATATATATATATATATATATTGTGAACCCTCAAATTTGCACCTCTAGACAACCAGCACTCAATTATAAACCCATACAATCAAACCGGGCTTAAATTGTAGTTGAAACGGGCGAAAACGGGCTAAAAATCGCAAAACGGGCGAAATTGAGCCTGCAGCCATAGAAGACCCTGAGGCTATTGCCAAAGTGGCTACAACTGCCACGAAA
This sequence comes from Reutealis trisperma, assembly GCA_947687605.1. NCBI lineage: Eukaryota > Viridiplantae > Streptophyta > Magnoliopsida > Malpighiales > Euphorbiaceae > Reutealis > Reutealis trisperma. The sequence continues at coordinate 592,408 of CANTUT010000491.1, forward strand.
AGGCCTGCAGCTGCCGTAGGACTTTCGGCGACAACAGACGGGACTTTCATATTTTTACTGTTTTTCCTCTATTTTATGCACTTATCCCACATCGGAAGTGTATAAAACCTTCCCCCAACCTCTCACCTATATATAAGGGTCCTTTCACTCCATTTTCTTGACCTTTTAACCACTTGGTTTGCTTGATTAGCCTTTGTATCAAGCGAACCATCTCCACAAGTTCGGTCTAAAAGGAACGAACTTTTAGTTTAATTTTTTATTTGGTTGGCCATTTCATGGTAGCTCTCCTTAAATAAGTCCAAGGAGATCCCAATAACACCGTCCAAGTCCTTATTCTAAGGTTATTGTTCCACCGAACCAAAAAGGATGGAATTGCAATCCGGTTGTTCGCTTCATCTGCCCTACGTCCCAAGTTTGGTCCTCGTAAGGTAATTATTTTTCTTGTTTTCTTATTTTGTTTTGTTTTAGTGTTTCTTTCACTTTATATTGCTTTGTTTGTTTGCTTTGTTTCATTTTCTTAGGATTGCTTAATTTATTCTTTTCATTTATTATTTTTTTACTTGGCATGTTTTATCATTTTCTTTCATTATTTTGAGGCATGTTGATTAAAATATGATTTAGTCAACTAGGTAAAATATTTGAATTATTGCATAGACTTGTTAATTAAAACCTGACCTAAATAACAACTCAGTAATCAATCAATCTAATTTAATCAATCAACCCACTTTTCAATCAATGAACTGAAACATGATAAAACGGCAAGGCTAAACTAACCCCTTTGCAAGAAGGGTGAACTATGTGGATTTTGATTCACATTCAAAGGGATACGTAGACTTGCTTGTTTAAAGCATCAAATCCAATTTAAATAAGAAATATTCCTTCTCTTGTATGCCACTTTATGAATTAGTTCTTTTCTTTGTGATATTTGCTTTTAATTTGTCTTCTTTATTGTCATATTGATTTTGTCTTTCTTTTGCAGTATTTTTCTTTAATAATCACTTTAGAATTATTTTGGGGAATGTGTGGCTTCCCTAGAACCCATAAGGGCTAGAGGAAGTATCCCCTATTTTGGTTTTGAATTGTAAAGTTAATTCCTTTATTTACTTTTATTGCTTTGAATGAATGTTTATTTAGTTGTTTATTCATGCATTATATAATTGTTCATACATTTTGTATATTATTCATAAAATTCATTTTAAGTCATCTTGTATTAAATTTGCCAAAATAATCATTTTTCTAAATAAACCAAAAACCTAATCCTTTAATTCTCTTTGGTTTCGAGGCTAGTGATCTTTTGCCTTTGGGATATTAATTGGAGTCAAATTGGGTTTTTCCCTTAATCTTTTCCCAAATAAAATAAAATTAAGGTGGCGACTCTTTTCAAAAATCAACCAATCTGAACCTGAGGGTACCATCTTGAGTCTAAACCCAAATGAGCATTTCGATTCTATTTAGCGAATTAGACCGATGCTCAAGCGAGGCCTCACATATATATATTCTAAATGAATTTCGGCCTTTGAAATGTGGGGATTATGCTTTTCTTTTTCTTTTTTATTTTGAGAGATTTGTAATTTGATTTTGATATATATATATATATATATATATATATATATATATATATATATATATATATATATATATATATATATATATATATATATATATATAACTAGCTTATAATATTATTGTAAATTAAGGAAATGTCGACTATAATTACCTAATAAATTATAACAAATTGATATTAATATTTTTTATGGTAATTGATATTAATATTTAATATGGAATTTTCATTACATATATATAATTTTAGTTTCAAAAAATACAGACAGATATATATATATATATATATAAAATTGTGCCTTGTGATGCTACTCCTTTTTTTTTTTTTTTTTTTTTTTGCAGAAGATACTATATTATATTACCAATAGTAAAATAAACAAGTATATGAAATTCATGCTTGATTTGAAACCATCCAAGAAACATAATAATATATAATAAACTATAATAATATATAATAAAATATAATATTTTGTTAGTAATATGTATTAAATAGATACATATTATTAGTAAATTAATTTTGCATTTTATATATTAATTATTATTTATTATTTATATACTAACTTGTATTTTTGTTTTTTTTTGGCAAAAGTATTTTTACTAGAATCTCGCTATATCAGAGATGGTGAAGATACTCTTTTTAAGAAGGCTGCAATTTGGTACAAGAACTTCCTCTACGACGTCAAGAAAAAGGGGAAGAGAGAGACGTGGATCCCTTAGGAGACATGGGATGCTTGGAAGAAACACTGGGATTCTTTGGAGCATAAGCAGTTATCCCAGAAGGCATCCATGAACAAAAAGTCAGAAAAAGACAGTCTAGCGAATGGACCGTCTAAGCATACTGGAGGGTCTGTCCCTATTGTGGAGCATGCCAAGAAATTGGTAAGATGTCGATTTTTTTTATAATAAGTAATTAAATCGTATGTATTTTAAAAATTTATTTATTTTTAAGTTATTAATTTCATATTTTTTATTTACTAAATGTGGGATGATACTTTTAATTTTTAACACAGAAATGATCTTGGTCAAGACCCTACTCCTAAGGAGATCTTTGTCCGCATCCATACGAGAAAGGAAGACCGACAGAGCTTTGTCGACCAGTGCTCCCAGCGGATTTATGTAAGTTTTAATTAGTATTTTTTCTATTAAAGTACATTAAAAATTTTAAATGCTAACTACTATTATATTGAAAATAGGAGGATCTCAGAAACCTCCGCGAGCAGATGTCCCAGCTAGCTCCAGGATCTACTGAACTAGCTCAAGTAGATGAGTTTTAGCTATATTTCAGAGCTGCTGGGGGCCGGGAGAAGGGTCGAGTCTATGGGATGGGTTCAATGGCTCACTCATTTGGAGATCTCGAAGCCAGTTCTTCCTTAGCTCTGCCACCGCCACCGTCACTGCCGCCTACAGTTGAGCATATGCAACATGAGATCGATAGGCGAGTAGCTCAGATGCGGGAGGAGATGCAGCATGAGATGTAGCGGACAGTCTAGGAGCAGGTCTGCCAACAGGTCGAGCTACAAATGCAGCAGTTTTTCTCTAGATATTTTACTGGCAATGTTGCTCCTTCACTTGTTCCACCACCGGCTTTTACTACTTCTGATCAGCATACTTTAGCTGGAGATGCTTTTATTGCTACTGCTAATCCGTATATAGTAGATCTGAAGCATGGCCAGTATCATGCCAAGGGCTACAAGGAGGATGATGCTCAGGAGCATGATTAGTTATTTTTTTAGTTTTTGTAGTTTAATTATTTGTAACATTTATATGATGTACAATATATTACATTTTTTGTAATAATATTATGTTTTATGGAATGAAAAATTTTTATATTCACATTATATATTAATTTATAATTTTCTAATTAATATATCTTATATAAAATTAATTTATTACATAATAAAAAATTATTAAAAATTATTTTTAAATTTACTAATGGATTACTAACGGAAAAGATTATTAAATTATTTTTTTAATATATTACTGATGGATTACTGACCGTTTTATATAAAATAATATTTTTTATATTTATTTTACTGACGGATTACTGACAGCAAAATTAAAATATTATTTTTTACTAAAATTTACTAACAGATTACCAACCGTTTAGTCATAAAATATTATTTTTTTAGTTCCTTTACTGACGAATTACTTACTGTAATGTTAAAATATTATTTTTGACTGAAAATTACTGACAAATCATTGACGAAAATAATATATAATTATATTTTAATGATAGATTACTGACAAATTATTGACATATTGTAGTTTTTAACGACAGATCACTGACGAAATAGTAATATTTGCTATCTTTTTTTTCGGACGAAATTACCGACCACTTTCTATAAAGTACTGACCAAATTTCATTGATAAATTTACCGACAGAACATTTTTTTTGTCGCTAATTATTTACTGACTATCGTTTTAATGATAGACTATTTCCATCCTTAATCCGTTGGTAAATCAATTTACTGACGGATTTTCAATTATTATTGACGGATTTTTCCATCGGAAAATTATTGGATTTTTGTAGTGAAACATACTTGTAATAGATTATTAACTCTAACCACATAAATTGTGACAACTTATATTTTTGTTAATTTGATATCAAATATCAAGATATAAGGAAATATAATGTAAAATATTATCATAAAATAAATTATCGTAAAATAATAAACTTACTATTAATTTTGGAAATTAAAATTTATTTAAACAAATAAATTGTTTGTTGTTATTGTTAATAAAAAAAATTAAATAATTTTTCCTACAAGATGAAATAATCATGCTATAGTTGTAAATTTTTTACCTTTTTTGATTTTAATCTTTTTCTTAGTTGTGGAGCTTCTTCATCTTCTCTTTCTCTTTAATATTTATTATTTCTATTTTTATCATTGATATATCTTAAATATTTTTATACAATAAAAATTTTAATTTCATTTTTTAGATGATCTTGTTTAGTTAATCTCATAAGAATATAATACTCTTTTCTCCTTATATCAATCAATTTCTTGTAAAATTCATTACGATCTCTTTCTTTTTACAATAAATAAAAAATAAAATATAATAAAATTTTAAAATAAAAAGTGATATAATAAATATATTAACTTTACATTTAACATAATGTAACATGTTATGAGAAACACACCTCTATAGATTTTTTATATTCATCAACTAAACATCTCATAAATATTCAAATATTTTCATATAGAGTTTTATGAACATTCATCTCTCCAACAAATACTTAAATTTTTAAAATATATCTATGACATAAAAAGAATACTTATTAATAATGTGAAAAAAAAACCTATTAATACATTTAGCATTATTTTTATTGCATTTGCCACATCATTGTTTCCTTTCCAATCCGATAAGATAAACTTTAGTTGTATATTTTGTGCAAGATTCAAAATTTTTAAAAAAATATATATTACTATATAAATATAACAAATTCAAGTGTGTGTGTGTGTGTATATATATATACATATATATATATGTGGTTACTTACTTGAAATGTTTTTTTTTGTTATTTCTTTTAAACTTATTTTTGGTGTTTGTCTATTTTTTTTTTGTTATATTTGATACGGACACTTTTCATCACCCTTTAATATCATATCATCATAACTGATAATTTCATAAATTATAATTATATTAGTATTTTTATAAATAAATGATAAGCTTCCATAAAGATAGAATTAAAAAATAATATACTCATAAATCTCATAGTTCATGAAACTTTTGATATATGTGGATTAATTTGAGTAGTACTAATCTTCAATATTGATAGTTGAAGATTGACTATAGTATAAAGAATAAAAACATTAAATTTAAGTTAAGTGTTTCAATACTAATAGTCGAATTTCCACTATATTATAAAAAATTTAAAAAAGAAATATTAAATTTATATGTTTATAAAATCTCAAATAAATTGATTTTTTTTTTTTTGAGAATAACATACCATTATAGATAAAAATTTTGATATTTGATAATATAATAATAGGATTTTACTTACTGTTATTAAATGAACTCTCAATTAGGGTGTGTGTGTGTGTGTGTTTATTTGTTGTATCTTCCCATAGAAGCAAAAATAATTTTAATAATCTACAATAGAATTTTTTAAAGTCAAATTAGAATTTTTTTTAACTTTTTAATATTCAAAATAACATAAAAAAATTGTAAATTATTCTAATTGAATTTATTTATATAAATTATTATTTTTTTAGGACTTACAAATTATTACTAATGATTAAAATAACTAGCTTTAAAATTTATAATAGTACAAAACAATAATTTATATAATGAAAGTCAAATTAGAAATTTTTCTAGCTTGTTAATATTGGAACAATCAAATTAGTCAAATTAAAATTTCTCTAACTTTTAAAAAAAAATTTATATTTTTTATATTTTTCAAATATTAAGAAGTTTTTTAGCAAACTTCTTAATATTTTTTCGAATATTAAGAAGCTTAAAAATTTTAATATTAGAAAAAACATAGTAAACATAAATTATTCTAATTGAATTCTTTTTTATTTAAATTAATTAATTATATAATAATAATTATTTTATTCTTTTCTCATTCTAATGAAATTCATTCTTTCTTTGTTTAAATTAAATTGACAATTAAATTATTTAAGTATAATAATTATAAAATTATAAAATTGCAATATAATTAATTATATATTAAATAATAATTATTTTATTTTATTCTTATTATAATTAAAATCATCTTTTCTCATTTAAATTGAATATACTTAGATATTAAATAATTATTATTTTGTTTTTCTTTATTCTAGTTAAATTCATCATTCATTATTTAAATTAAATATAATTAGATAATTATATTATTTAATTAATAAATAATCATATTACTTATCATAAATGTATAATTAGAAAGAATATAATAAGAATTATTATGTAAATTTGTTTATTCCCCATCTGCACATTTATAATAATATAGATATAATGCAATAATAATAATATATAATATGACTAATAGTTTATATGTTACTTACTAATTATATTTAATAACATTATTATATTTGTTATTTACTAATAATGTTCTTAGAATTTTAGTATATTAGAGTCCTAATGAAAAATGTCAACTATATTAATGTTAAGGCTATGCACGGTTTAAGTAAAGCTAGGGATTGCAAAATTTTTTTATTAAACCAAAACATTGGGGATCATAAAAATTAAAGCCCCGGTCCTGATTTGAAAATATGAAGTACTAGTAATAAATTGTACCGACATTTTGGTATAGGTTGGTTTGGTAATTCGAGGCAATAGTTTGGATCAACACAGTTTGGATATCGGGGGTTTCGAGTAATTATGTCAAATTCAATATAATAAGATAGATTTCAACTTTAAAATGTTGAAATTTGAAATTGGTTCAGTGGATTTTGACTTTAATATGGTCAAACTCGACCATACTGCAGATGAACTCAATTTTAATAAGATCAAATTTGAACTTTTTCAGGTCAAATATGACTTTATTACAATTGAATTTGACCTTAATGATAAAATTTTTGTCATATTTTGTTTGCCCTTATACACTAAAAAGGGGGATTGAATTGGTGGGAAATTAAAAATTAGATAGAAAGAGATAGAGAAAAAGAATAAACACAATCGATTTTACAGTGATTCGGGTATTAATGAACCCTACATCCACTCCCCAATCTCAATTGGGTATTCTACTACTAGTTGATACTTACAGGGGAGTTTCAAACACACTCCAAAGTTACAAAGTGTTTTATGGCTAGCACATAACCTTTATAAGTGTTTCCCTTAGGCTCACACTTAAACTTATACAAGAGTTTTCTATTGGCAAACTCTCAACCCAATACTATGTGTTTTCAATTCTAACACTCAACCCTTTGAGCTATCAATGCTCTTACAACAACCAAATAATAGCAATTAAAAGCTAAAGGCTTTGAGAATTAAAATTGCAAGAGTTTAGTTGAAATGAAAGTTGTTGGATCATTATGAGGGTCCTTGGAGGGTATTTATAGCTTCTTCCCTCCAAATTCCCATTACAAAGTGATACCAAAAAAGATGCTCACAATAGCCACAAAATCTTGTATTAAATGCTCTGTTAGAGCTGGGTCACAGTTGCTAAGTCTTTTTCATGGTCGCGACTCCATTTTTGTGGTCGAGACCAATATTTTGTGGCCGCGATCTTTGTAATCCACAATGGCTAGATAACATGTGGCATCTTCTCATCGGTTCTACAACCATCCATTGGAAGCTTGGATTTTTGTATGAATTTCCCGATCGCAACTACCAATTCGTGGTTGTGAATCAAGGATCATGCCCTTGGTCACAGTCGCAACTGAGGTCACGATTCGTTCTATGTCTCAAAGCTGAAAATTAAACTACAATTGCCTTTTGATCATCTTAGTGGCGATATAATGGTCGTGGTTATGATTTAGTGATTGTGGTCGTGATTAGGCTGTGTTATGTGTGACTCAGAAGCCAACCAATGTCTTTGGGAGATTTCAAGCATACTTGAAATTCAATCTATCAAATATGTTTTAATATGCAAAATAAACACTTAAAGTACACATTAGATAGCTTCAATTTGATTAACAAGATCAAAATAGAGATTGACTAAGTTTTGAAATGACTTAGGTCAACAATCTCCCCTTTTTTTTATTTTGACAATCAAATTGAACTTAAATATAAAGTAATTTTCAATTTAGAATGCTCCCCCTCAATATATGCAATACATAGCAAAAAATAAAGCATAAGAACAATTTGAAAAGTATATAATTATTTGAAAGAATATATCACAAAGTTATATAACAATGAATTTCTATATTTTTACTATATTTTAAGTTCTATTTCTATATTTCTCCCTCTTTGGCAATATCAAAAAGAATGAATTGCATAAAGAACTTTGCAAAAAGAGAAAATAGAATAGAGAAAATAAAATGTTGAGTGAAGTGATATGCAATGGATTTGGCATTATGACTCAAGATCAAAATAAATGCTATTATACATTTCACATACTAAGATATCAACAAGTCATTGAACAGAAATTCAAGCAATTGTAGTAAAATATACTTAAAATCAACCATAAAGCAACCAACATGCAACCAAAATGCATAAGGTAAAAAAAAATATCTAAATTTAATTGACTTAAGAGTCACCTCAATTCAAGATTTTAACAGAGTAAAATATGAAAGATAAATGTCATAACGTGCATAAAATTTTGATGCATATATAAAAAAAACTTTATGTAATTTTGAAAATCTAAGGCAATGAGCTCCCATCAAGTATGCCAATTTCCCTTTTTATGAAATTTAATCTTTCTTCATTTAGGGGTTTTGTGAAAATGTCAGTAAGTTGGTTAGTTGTATCAATAAATTCTAATACAATATCACCATTTTGCACATGATCTCTCAAGAAATGATGCCTAATGTCTATATGCTCACTCCTAGAATGTTGGATGGTTTTTAGAAAATATTTATGGCACTTGTTTATCACATTTGATGGGAATGTGATCAATCACTTGACCATAGTCTTTGAGTTGTTGTTTCATCCAAAGAACTTGAGTGCAACAATAATCTGGCCCCACATTTTCCGCTTCGGTGGTGGACAAGGCTACCAAAACTTGTTTCTTGCTAAACCATGAAACTAAACATTCACTAAGAAAATGACAAGTTCTGGAAGTGCTTTTTCTATCAAGCAAACTACCGGCATAATCCGCATCTGAAAATTCAATTATTGTAAAAGATGAATTTCTAAGATACCAAGGCCCTAAATGCAATGTGCCATGTAAATACTTAAAATTCTTTTAACGGCATGCAAATGAGATTCTTTAGGACAAGATTGAAAGCATGCACACAAACAAACACTATACATTATGTCGAGTCTAGATACCATAAGGTAGAGAAGAGAACTAACCATAACTCGACATTTCTTCTCATCTATAGGCTTACCCTTTTCATCTTGGTCAAGCTTAGTTGATATGCTCATTGGAGTCTTGCTACTTTTGCAAGCATCCATGCCAAACTTCTTGAGAAGCTCTTTTGTATATTTGGATTGGTTGATGAAGATACCATTACTTGATTTATAGTCCTAGGAAGAACTTGAGCTCACCCATCATGCTCATCTCAAATTCCCTAGTCATATACTTGGCAAATTTTTCACAAAGATGTTCATTAGTAGCACCAAATACAATATTATCAACATAAATTTGAATAATTAAAGTGTTATTTTTGTGCTGCTTTACAAAAAGTGTTGTCTCAACCTTACCATTAACAAAATCATTTTTCAAAAGAAATGTACTTAGCCTTTCATACCAAGCTCTAGGAGCTTGTTTCAAACTATACAAGGCCTTCGTTAATTTAAAAACATGATTGGGAAGTTCATGATGTTCAAAACTGTGGGTTGCTCAACATAAACTTCCTCCTCAATAAATCTATTTAAAAAAGCACTTTTAACATCCATTTGAAAAAATTTAAAATCCATATGACATGCATAAGCAAGCAAAATCCTAATAGCCTCTAATCTTGCTACCCAAGCATAAGTTTTATCATAATCAATGCCTTCCTCTTAGTTGTACCCTTTGGCAACTAATCTAGTCTTATTCCTAGTGATGAAAGCATGCTCGTCTAACTTATTTCTATAAACCCATTTATATCCAATAATGGGATGATCTTTGGGTTAAGGAACAAGTTCCTAAACTTTGTTTCTCTCAAATTGGTTGAGTTCCTCTTGCATAACAATCACCAAACTCTCATCATTAAGAGCCTTATCAATGGTCCTTGGCTCAATTTGAGAAACAAGAGCAAAATTATTATCCAAGGCTTTATAATGAGATCTAGTACTTACACCCTTAGATGGATCACCTATGATTTACTCCTTGGGTTGATTCTTGGGGTATCTCCACTCCTTAGGAAGTTCTTAAACATCTTCCTCTTGTGGATTCGATTGATTCTCATGATCTTATAGGTTTTCCACTTAGTCTTCAACTTCTTTTGGAGTCTTATCTTGATCCAATCCAAGCCTTTCAAATTCGCTTACAAGATCATCAAGAACTACCTTTCCCAAAATCAAGTTTACTAGATTCATCAAATACAACATTCATAGACTCTTCAATTACCATAGTCTTTTTGTTAAAGACTCTATAAGCTTTACTAATGGTGGAATATCCTAGAAAAATGCCTTCATCGATTTTAGAAGCAAAATTTCCAAGGTTATCCTTGGTATTTAATATGTAGCACTTACAACCAAAAACTCTTAGGTATGAAATCTTGGGTTTTCTTCCATTCCATAACTCATAAGAGGTTTTATTTAAAATGGGTCTTTTAAAAACTCTATTTGAAATGTAACATGAAGTATTAATGGCTTCTGCCCAAAAATAAGTTTGTAAACCATATTCATTAAGCATGGTTCTAGCCATTTCAATCAAGGTTCTATTTTTCCTTTCTACAACACCATTTTGTCGAGGTGTTCTAGGAGAGAAAAAATTATGTGAAATTCCATGTTCAATGCAAAAATTTTCAAAAAGTTCATTTTCAAATTCTTTTCCATTATCACTTCTAATTTTGGAAATGAAATAGCCTTTCTCATTTTAAACTCTTTTTGCAAAATTTGTAAATGCATCAAAAGCATCACTCTTATGAGTTAAGAAACTAACCCAAGTAAATCTAGAGTAGTCATTAGTAAACACATAGGCATACATTTTTCCACCTAAACTAGCAACTCTACTAGGTCCAAACAAATCCATATGAATAAGTTGAAGGGGTCTAGAAGTACTTACAATAATTTTTGATTTGTAGGATGATTTGTGTTGCTTTCCCACTTGACAAGGTCCACATGTCTTATCCTTTGAGAATTTGATCTTTGGAAGTCCTTCAACAAGCTCATTCTTGCAAAGATGAAGAAGATCCATGCTTGCATGTCCAAGCCATCTATTTCAAAGCCAAGATTTATTGCTAATAGACATGAAACACTTGACATCTTGGTTAGCAAAATCATCTAAGTCAATCATATAGGTATTCCCCTCCTTTTCACCCTTAAACACTATGTTATCATTAGCTAAAGTGGTGACAATGCATGCTTTAGAGTCAAAGGTGACTTTATTACCCTTATCACATAATTGACTTACACTAAACAAGTTAAATTTTAAACCATAAACTAAAAGAACATTTTCAATGAGAGAAAGATTGTCCTTACCAATGGTACCAATGCCAACTATCTTACCTTTGGCATTATTACCAAATGTGATGTTTCCACCTCTTTTTTCTTTCAAATTTATGAAGAGGCTTGCATTTTTGGTCATGTGTCTTGAACATCCACTATCTACATGCCATTTGTTCTCCTTGGTAGTGGATTTGAGACACACCTACAATAAAAGATTAATCATCTTGTTTTAGGTACCCAAATATACTTAGGTCCTTAGGGGTTAACCTTGGAAGGGTCCTCAAGCTTGAGTTGAGCCTTCCTTATATAACAAAATACATATAAATGACCATCTTTTATACAATAATGGCATTTGAGTTTTGACTTGAAGGTTTTCTTAGCCATTTTCTCAAAAAATTTTGATCTTTTCACAACATTATAACATGAATGCATACAATAATAAGTATTATGTTGTGATTATGGATGTCTTTGAGCATGCCTCTTTTGATACATGAATGCATGTTTAACTCTTTGAGGCTTAGCTCTTGAGTCTTGTGTTACCTTTTGAGTCCTATTGGGACTTGGAGGTTGAGTGCGTGTTTTCACTTCCTTGTTAATTACCTTAATGGTAAAGGTTTAAGGAGTTATAGCCTTTATAAACATAGTGGGAGAGGATGTGGATAGAGATGAGCTATCAAACCCAAGACCATGTCTCACAAGGGGTGGCCTTTGTGATACAATAAGAGTATCCAAGGCTTCTTTTCCTTTGTGAAATTTTGAGATTCAGTTTCTTAATTCTTCAACCTTAATTTTCAAAGCATTATTTTCTTTATATAAAGAATTAAAAGATGAGAGTTAGAGCTTACCTCATTTGATGACTCCTCTAAGGCCATGAAACATAAGTTTGCAACATTCTCCTCCTCTTCATCACTTGAGGAGTCATCATCCCATATTGCTTTGAAACTATTATTCTTCTTCTTCTCCTTGTCCCATTTCTTTTTAATGTTAGGACATTCCGTGTTTATATGACCTTGCTTGCCACATTCATAGCAAGTAATGTCATTCTTCTTTTTGTTGCTTGAGTTGGAGTTGTAATTTGATGATGATCTCCTAAAGGGCCCCTTTTCTTTCTTTCTTCTCTTGATGATGTTCTTGATCCTTTTTTAGAGCATAACAAGTTTTTCATTATCATCATCTTCACTTTCCTCCAAATCACTTGAGCTCTCACATTCTTTTTTGCTTTTAAGGGAGGATTTGAGAGCTAAGGATTTCTTTTTCTCCTTCTCTTAATTCTCTTCTTTCTCTATCATTAAAGACATTTCTTTGATAAGGAGTTTTCCAATGAGGACATCGGTAGAAATATTTTCAAGATCCTCAGTAGCTTCTTCTATGCCAGCAATTTTAACTCTATAGTCTTTCTTTGAGAGAGTTTTGAGAATCTTGTGGTTTATATCATTAAAGGTGTATACTTTGCCTAATTTCTTCATATTGGTGATAAGGGCTAAAAGCCTTTTTGTCATGTCAGTGATGCTTTCATTGGGTTTCATCTTAAAGAGCTCAGATTCAGTTGTGTAGAGCTGAATCTTTTTAGCCTTGACTTTCTTAGTTCCTTCATGGTAGTTTTGAAAAGATTTCCAAATGCTAAACGCACTTGAACAATGTTGAACTCTACCACATTCTTCTTTTGAGAGTGCACTAAGAAGAATTGCCATGGCTCTCTTATTTTTCCCATTAGCTTTTCTTTGTGCATCCACCCATTCTTCTCTAGGAACCAATTCTTCAACATCATCAACTATTCTTAGTGGAGGCTTTCATTCATTGATTATGCAATTCCATACATCAATGAGATCACTATCAAGATATACCTCTATTCTATATTTTCAATACACATAATCGATACCATTGAAGTGTGGCTTGAGGTGATGCATCCCTTCATTAGCTATTTTAATCTTTTCTCACATAATTAAGTTTGAAGAATGAGACCAAAGCTCTAATACCACTTGTTTGCCCTTATGCACCAAGAAGTGGGATTGAATTGGTGGGAAATTAAAAATTACATAGAAAGAGATAGGGAAAAAGAATAACCACATTCGATTTTATAGTGGTTCAGGTATTAACGAACCCTACGTCCACTCCCCAATCTCAATTGTATATTCTACTACTAGTTGATACTTACAAAGGAGTTTCAAGCTCACTCCAAACTTACAAAGTGTTTTAATGGCTAACACACAACCTTTACAAATGTTTCGCTTAGGCTCACATTTAAACCTATACAAGAGTTTTCTATTGACACACTCTCAACCTAATACTATGTGTTGTCAATGCTAACACTCAACCCTTTGAGCTATCAATGCTCTTACAATAACCAAATAATAACAATTAAAGGGTAAAGGCTTTTAGAATTAAAATTGCAAGAGTTTGGCTAAAATGAAAGTTGTTGGATCATTATGAGGGTCTTTAGAGGGAGTGTTTATAGCTTCTTCCCTCCAAATTCCTGTTATAAAGAGATACTAAAAAGGATCCTTATAATAGCCACAAAATCTTGCATTAAATGCTATGCTAGAGCTGGGTTGCGGTCGCTAAGCCTTTTTCACGGTCACGACTCCATTTGTGCTGTCAAGACCAATATTTCGTTGTTGCGATCTTCATAATCCATAATGGCTAGATAACATGTGGCATCTTCTCATTAGTTCTTCAACTATCTGTTGGAAGTTTGGATTTCTATATGCATTTTTCAATCGCAACTACCAATTCATGGTCGCGAATCAAGGATTGCTCCCTTGGTTACAGTCGCGATTTGTGTCTTAAAGTTAAAATTTGAACTATATTACCTTCTGATCATCTTGGCCGCGATATAATGGTCGTGGTCACAATTTAGTGATCGCGATCACAATTAGGCTATGTTGGGCGCAACTCTAAAGCCAACCAATGTCTTTGGGAGAATTCAAATATACTTGAAATTCAATCTATCAAATATGTTTTCATTTGCAAAATAAACACTTAAAGTTTACACATTAGATAGCTTCAATTTGATTGATAAGATCAAAATATAAATTGACTAAGTTTTGAAATAACTTAGGTCAACATATTTTGTTTGAAATTTAAATTTAATTTCAATTAGATCAGACAAGCACCATCATTCAACAACATAGAATTATATATGAAATTAAGAAGAAATAAAAAAAAGCATAAAACGCTAAATATTATATATAATAAAAAATACAAAAACATAATACTTAATATTTATATAATTAATTTTTTTTAATTATTATAATAAAAAATAACAACATAAAATACTTGCAAAAAAGTACTAAATATTATAATTATAATTATAAAAAAATAATACTTAATATTATAATTATAAAATTAGATAACAATTGTTTTGGAGGGGGTTGGCTGGTTGGTTGGCTAGTAAGAGGGGGCACTGGTCACATTCCATGAGGGCCAAGGTAACATCATCATCAATCTGGCCCTCAGTTGCTCTCTTCTTCTCTATCACTTCAAGATATATCTCATAAATTGCCATGAGAGTAGGATAAATAGCTACAATTTTGTCCTTGGCATAATCAACCAATAGATCTAACATTTGTCTATGAATGTTCTCCTTCACTTCATCCCTAAGAGTATCATAAAGCTCCTTGGTCTTCATATACGTGAGTTTAAGAGACTTAACTTAGCTAGTGGTGGATGCTTCCATGCCCCATATTTGTAAGGGTCACTGTTAGGAGTATTCATGACCATTTAAGAATTGAGATTGATGAATAAAGTAGAATATGGAAGATTCAAAATAAAATAAAAGATGAAAACAATACTATAAGTGCCTTTTTATAATGAATACATATAAAAATATTGTAATTTTTTTGAAAAATATGAACCGTCATGGTAATTTCATTTCCAAAAGAGATTTGCTTCATTTTATTGGTTGAATTAAAATTTGATTTAATTATATAAATTTAATTTAAACAATTCATTGAATTTTGAGTAATTAAAAATTTAAATTATTTAAAATTTATTTTATTAAATAAGTGGAGTTCAAATTCGATAATAGATATAGTCAAATTTGACTATAATAAGATCAAATTTGAATATAATAAGATCGAGTTCAACTGTATTAAAATAGGTGAAATTCAATCTTAGTTAACAATGTTGAGTTCAACAATGACATAAGGCTGAATTCAACTTGTATTAAAGTTGAATTAAACTGAATAAATGTTGAGTTTGATATTAGTAAGGTTGAATTCGACTGTGTTAATTTTGAATTCAATGTTGACTTTATTAAATATTATTAATTCAATGTCAACCAATTGATCAAATGCTTTAAAAAAAACACATTATCGAAAATCAATAACATTCATAATATTATATTATTACTAATTCAAAATAATAGATCTATAAGCATTGATTATTAGTTTACTATAGCCTTATAGTTACAAATTATACAATTGTTCAAAAATATAATTCAATATTCAATTGTTTAAACATTCATCTTCAATCCATTCCCATGATTTGATGAAGAAATTAGATTGGTTACCATTGCATTGCTAAATTGATGAACTATGGGACAAACAGTCAAAACATCTACTAAAATCTCCAAATTATACCCACTTTTTAAATCAACAGAATTCTACATATAAACACAGAAAATGGCACTGTGGGAACTAGGCAATCAATATTATGTTTAATCCATCAACAAAATGTAGGCAATCATGAGATAATATGTAGGAAGAACCCAAAGGTAGGTAATCAGGAAACATTAGGAAGGTAGCAAGGTAGGCATACATTAAGGTAGGAAACAACAGTGGGAGGCAATTAGAATAGCAGCATCAAACTAGCAGACAAGGCTAGTACAAAAGTCACACAAGAGAAGCAAATAAATTACCAAGTAAAACAAATAAAGAGCAAAAATAAAGCTAATATTTCAAAAGCCACAATTTTATTAAGGGCAAATTCGACCTCATTAAAGTCAAACTCGACTTTAATAAGATCAAATTCCACCTAATTTAAGTCAAATTCGATATATATACAATTGAACTCAACCTTATTAAAGTCTAGTTTGACCTTAATAAGGTTGAATTAAATATACCAAATTAACAATAAATATTAAATATTAGACTCACATATTTCAAAATGATAATCAAATATCAATAAGGCTTATTGGAACCATGCTCTCCATTATTTATGGCTCTTTCAAAACACTTTAAAAATGTAATTTTGAATCAATCAAATTTTGTATTATGAAGAAATTAAACATTTTTAAATGAGATGTTCGATATAAATATTTTGAAATATATACCATCGTCCCAATTTTCAAGTTATGAGAGTGTTTCTTCAAGAGTAATTTATTGATTGTTGTCTCTTAGCCAATATTAGTAGCAAATTAGCACCTCAGTAGTGGTAAGAGTCAAAGAGCTCCTAAATTGGTCTAACATCCTCTCACTAATGCTAAATGCTGACTCACTTGCCATAATTAAACACTATATAGCCAACACATCCCTTACAAATTTAGACAGCATAGGGAACTTCACTACATTTATTTTCCACCATCTTAGGATGTTGAAATCAATTACACATATTTTCATCCCTTTCATCAAAATATATATCTATCTCAGATTTCTCAATCATATTACTCTACCTTACTTTTTAAATAAAATATGGGTCAATATCATCATTTATGATGCCATTAAGTGTTGATATGCTAGATCCTAGTTGATCATCCTTTGCTTTGTACTCATCAAACATCTCTTGGAGAGCCCTTTTCACCCTAGATACAATATTTCATACCCCACGCTCACCTAAATGATCAATGTACTTCACCTTTAGGTACTTCACTTTATATCTAGGATATAACACCAATGCAACAAATAGTATAACATTCATTTTTTCTATACTACTCCAATATTTGTCAATTTGGCTCTCATCTGACTGCCTATAATAGCAAGCGTAGAATCAGAGCTACTTTCTCAAAGCTCTAACTCTCTAAGTATTTTCAGAATTTCAAAAAAGTATAAATTAGAGGTAGAGTATTTTCTCCTTGCATTATTCTAGTAAAGTTCATCAAACAACTCCTCCCCAAACTCAATTGTTAACTTGTGATCTATCTCTTACATCTTTTCAAATATTGTCTGATAACCTAATGCAATTTGTAATAGGTGGAATTGCACCTTGTTGGACAATCTAAACACAATGATGCTTTATTATTAAATTTAAGTTTGTCACAACACTTTTTGAACTAGTCTTATCTTTGCGGGTTGCTCCTAATATACACTATCACATTCCTGATCTTAGAAATTATCTTCGAAACAAACTCCATCCTAAATCTCATAATTAATTGAAGGATGTGAGCACAACACCTCATATGAAAATTTTCCTCACCCAAAATAAATGCATCTTTTTTCAATAATTTTCTTTTCAATACAAGTACAATAGTGTCATTGCTTGATGCATTATCAATAGTAATGCATATGACTTTATTAATCCTCCACTATTCCAAGCAAAACTCAATTGCATTTACAATATTCACTCCCTTATGACTCTTAATAACACAAAAATTTAAAATTCTTTTATGAAAATTTCATTCATTGTTAATAAAATGAGTAATCAAACACAAATAAGACTTGAATACTTGTCCATGTATCCGTTGTTAAAGAAAATTTTTGACAATTACTAGTAATGAATGATTTTAATTTTTGCTTTTCACTCACAAATAATTTATAACAGTCCCTAGTTATAATAAACCTAGAAGGAATGATAAACTCAGGACAAATTGCTTCCACAGAATTTCTAAACCTAGATATCTCAACAAATGTAAATGCTAACTCATTTCTGATTATCATTTTAACTAATGCATCCCTAGAAGCTTACTGGTTAAATCCAAGTAGTCAACCTGTTCTCCTCAGAAGATTGCTTTCGAAAAGTCAATATACTCTGAGTCTTATCTTTTCCAACCATGTGCAGCTTAATTAGTGCTTTTTTTTTATCTTGAATTGGAAACTTCTTACAAGTTTCCCTTAAGTGCTTTTAAAGGCCATAAGTGCCCTAATCACTTTTCCTTTAATAATCCTTCTTACACCACACACACTCAACCCTCTCAGTCTCATTTCTCTCACTATTATACAACTTCATAAAATGATTTCAAATATTAGACCTTGTTCTTTTATTATAGGAGAAGTAATGATAGAATTAACTATATTACCTCTTGGCTAATTCCTAGAATCAATTTGCATATGATGATCATCATTGATTCCATTGACTTCATTTGAAAATATTTGACTTGGAACTGTTAAAGGAGATGAAATTGAATCTACTATGTCTGAAATGGATTGCTAAGCAACTGGTGGCACATATTGTGTACTTCTATTAAGGCCTCTTCCTACTATTAGTGTCCTTCCACCATGGCCTCTACCTAATACTAGAGTCCTTTCACCAAATTGAATTTCAACATTTTTAAATTGTCATTCATCAAATTTGATATCTAGCTAATAAAATTGACTTCAATTGTGGTACAATAGATACTTTGATCAATAATCAATTCAAGATTTGAATTGAATATAGTATTAGCCTATTAAGTAATTGAATATAAATAATCAATTAATCACAAACCCCATATCAATTTCCATAATTGATCTAAATTTTAGATTTTCCATTGATACCTTAATAACATAATATTATTACATTATACTTTGTGAATTACTATTACGGTTTATGAAATAGTGTTAGGAATTAGGATATAGGGTTTATATTTATGAATTAGTATTATTGGTTTAGGATCTAGAGTTAACTTAGGGTATAGGGTTTTATTGATAAATAATCATTAATATTTGAAATACATGTTGAATTAATGATTAATCTTAATGTTTCTAGTCATTATTTGTGAATTCAACCTTATTGAGGTATAATTTCATTAATTATTAATTATTACAAATTTGACTATATATGTTTAATATGATAAATTGTATAAAGTCAAATTCAACTTCATGCAAGGCCAAATTTGACTTGAATAAGGCAGAATTTAACCCGAATTTGTCATTAATATAGTTAAATTCAATAATAATAAAATCAAATTCAATAGTTTTAAATTGTCATTCAACAAATTTGATATTCAGCTAATAAACTTGACTTCAATTGTTATATAATAGAATTAGAAATAGATAGATACTTTGATCAATTCAAGATATAAATATATAAATTGAATGTAGTATTACTATTAGCCTTATAGCCTACTAGGTAATTGAATATAAATAATCAATTAATCATGAACTCCATATCAATTTCCATGATTGATCATGAATTTTAGATTTTTCGTTAATTCCTTAATAACATAATATTATTGGATTATACTTTGTGAATTAGCATTAGGGTTTATGAAATAGTGTTAGGGTTTAGAATATAGGGTTTATGTATTATTTGTTTATGTATATTGTCTAACAGTTTAGGGTTAGGTTAGGATATAGGGTTTCATTGATAAGATTAATGAAAAATAATATACATTTTAATAAAAAAATCTTTTTTCAAGAATATATTAATTTATTATTATTGTCATATCTTGAGTCTCGAGTCTCTCAATGAGGTTTTAACTTTTAAGACTTAAAATATCTAAATCATGCTTAAATACTATGTTGCTTTAACTTTAAGCTATGCTAAGTTGCTAACTGAGCTTATAAATAAAAACAATGCCATTTTACATTTGCGTGTTGGCATCTTCATACTCGGTTACTTAGTACTAAGTGATAATTTTATCAAGGTTATTTAAAACCTCAATTTGCATAGCTTAGATTAAAACAACAGAGTATTTAATCACGTGACTCTAAAAGGCATAGTATCAGTATGAACATGTCTATGTGATTTATCATTCAACTTGAAAGTTAATATATTCTGACAATAATACAATAAAATTTGACAATAAGATAGTCGAACTCGACTTTAATTAGGAAGAATTCAAGTAATAAAATTGTCATTCAATTGTTGTGTGTTATCTACTTTGATCAAATTCAAGTTATGAATTTAGTATTGTACTAATAAGATCGTTGATAACATATTTGACCCATTAATGTTGAATTCAACTTTATTGAGATATAATTCATATTGAATTCAACTCTGTACAAAGTCAAATTCAACCTAATTAATAAAGTTGAATTTCATTTTGTACAAGGTCGAATCTGTCCTTGTTAAAGTTGAATTCGACTCTGTACAAATGTCTAATTAACTATACTTAATAAGGACCATACAATTTAACATTCATATAAACAACAAATTAAATAAGGTTTGATAAGATTTATGAATAATAATATACATTCAATAAAATAATGAATAATGTACAAAAAAAATTGAAATATCATTGTTTGTCTTTGTCATTGGATTTTTCTTGCTCAACTTTTTCTTCTCCTATTGCTACACAAAAAAATTGTTGCAGCCATTTGATGCCTTAGTTTCACAGGATCTTTAGTAATAATCTCATTCAATGATATACTAAATGCATAATACTATATCCACTTTAGTGCAAAAATACCACAATCACTAGACATCAGTTTCTATTATTAAAGATCTTTTTTTACTATAACATCCCATGGTTTGCTTTCTGTCTAGCCTGTATGTCTGATTTTGTGTTAGTCAGTGCAAGTATAAATCCTTAGCATAGTTGTCGATATCCATTTGATATAGTTAAGTAACATGTTGTTAGTTTTCAAGGAGTTGCATATATGCACAACTTCATTTTTCAAATCCAATCTCACCATAATCTAGTGGTTGTGTCTTCCATTGCAAGGGAAAAGAGCCTAATCAACATACACGAACTTCAGCCATAATTAATTTTGTCAATACTATATACTTTTAAAACCAAAGAATAAAAAAGATAATGCCCACTTTTGTCATACAATAATGTCTCCAATGCTTGCTACATTACAAATTTAAATAAGTTAATGATATTCACTCATAGGTTAAAGTTAGTTAAATTTATGAAAAAAAAACAAATCTTTAAGACTCATAGCAAAAGTGTTGTCGGCGAGTGCAATTCTTTTTGATATGTTATCAGGTATAGAGTACATTATCTTCTTCAAAATGTGCCTGTACCAATCTATATGCTGCTAAATAATTAATCCATGTCAGTATAGTAATACCACTATATAATTAACTCTATTATCATTGAATTCGACCTTAATATATAGTCAAATTGATACTATCAAATTTGACCATGATAATTTTGAATTCCACCTGATACCTTGTTGAACAAAGACCTTGATATAGTTGAATTTAAGCTTGATACAATGGAATTTGATTATAATAAAGAAAGAATTCGACCATATTAAAGTCAATTTCGACCATATAAAGGTCGAATTCAGATGTATTGAGGTTGAATTTGACTATATGATGGTCATATTTGACCATATTACATTTTAAATTCAATAAAACAATAAAAATAAGTTACTACATATGGTTATTTCGAGCTAGCTGTCTTTTGCATCAAATGCTCGAAAAATCCTCTATCAATGGTGCAGTATTACTCTCTTATTTTTTTGGTTTTTGTGTGGTGAGCTAGCTATCCATTTTGTGACTCCCATTACACATAGAAATATTATTTTTATTGAAAATAGTAAATCAAAACTAAATTCTTTATTTTGGCTTTCTTGGCTAGAAGATTTTGCCTTTTTGTGGCTTGACTCATCTTCAGTAAATACCAATTGCCACTTTACTTGCTATGATGGCGGTGGGTTGACCTCTGTGTTATTATCATTAACTGGAGGCATTGCGGCATTAGGAAGTGCTGATTGGACAATTTGCTCATATACATATATATTGGCTAACTTTTTTAGGCCATTAGTAGGTGGTTCTTATGTATCTGGGTTACAAGAAGATGTAATTTTTTGAACTAGATTGTCCAGGTCTGCCGCATTATTAGCTTCATCATCAGTTTGAATCTTTTAATTACCTTCCACATTAGCATGCTTATTAGCTTCTTCATAAACATGATGCAAAATTTCTTTAGCAGCAGACTTAACTTTTTCAATAGTAGCAGCCTCAATTTCTTTCTCATCAACTTCTTCAGTAGCAGACTTAAAATCTTTATTATTTACTTTATTTGCCTTTTCATCATTAGCTAATTTATGTGGTTTCTGGTCCAGCTGATCCACCACAGCCTTCAAGCCAACCATATTCAAATCCATTTTATTATGATGAGGATTTAAATAATCATCAATTTTCTTATAATGATCATCTAAATGCTTCATCAATGTACTAGCAAAATCCCTCATTTTATTCTCAATCCTCTCCTTTAAAGATAAAATTTTATCCTTAATATACTTCATCATTTTCACCTTGAAATCTTTTAATTTATTATCAATATTATTCTCAAAATCTTTTCATTTATTATCAAATTTATTCTCCTCATAATTATCAATTTTACCTTCATTTCTCTCTGCAAAACTAAACTTTGATGGATCATCATCATCATCCTCATCTTCATCTTCTTCTTCCTCATTAATTTTTCTTTTTCTTATGCCTTTTCTTCTTTCTCTGCCTCCTCTTCTCCTTCTTCTGCCTTACCTCCAACTTCCTCTTCTTCTTTTTCATTATTAACGCTAGAAAAAAGTCCATTTTTTTTTATTTCTTCAACTGTGGCATTAGTTTTCATAGGAATTATATTTTTTTTTATAAATTTAAAAATAGAATTATTCTCCAAGGTGACTTGTTTGATATTATTAAACAATAGTTGCCACTTAAACATCCTTGTTGTACCTAGCTGGAGATCTATACACCTCTTAGACAATTTGCTTTTCACTAACTCAGGCTCAATCTCACAAGCAAACACCTATAATATTATAATTATATGGCATATCAAATATAGGACCAAAGTTAAGCAACTTTGCATGTATTTGAAAGTCAAATTTGACTTTACTAGAGTCAAATTTGATTTTAGTAAGGTTGAATTTGACTTTATTATAGTCGAATTCGACTATAAGAAAATCGAGTTTGACTTTACTCAAGTTGAACTAAATCTAATATACATGAATTTGACTATAATAAAGTCGAGTTTTACATCACTATAATAGAAATCAATTTCCAAAAAATAATAAAATATTACCTAGAATATAATCAAGAAACCTCTAATATTATATGTCTTAATATTTGTTTCCTTTGATTTAGGCTGTTGCTTCATCGCCTTTGCTATGCTTGAATTTGCAAATTGGACTATTAACTTGAATGCCCAGTCTCCCCAAGAAAACTGGTTTCTCTGACTCAAGTTTCCTGCCAAATCTAATAGCTTCAAATAAGCTTTGATGTTGCCAACCTGTGTGAGTAGCAATAGCAATGCAATAGCCACCACATCTGAATCTAGGATGTCACTCCCCATTTTTTCAAACACTTTATTCGTATTACCATAGGTCAAATCCACATACCCAACAAGGCCATACATGAATTACTTCAGGCAACCTCCCAACTTGCCTAAGAGAACCTTATTAAGAGCAGTTTCACTATCCCCCAACTTCAAACCTGCTACCAAAGCAAACTTTTCCCTCCCAAACTTCATATTTTCCCCATCAAATTTGAAGTACATTGAATCGTCCTAATCATCAACTTTATCCAACTACCTTAATAGGATGTTATGGACAAGATGTTTACTCCACTTTCCTACTTATGGGTTAAAAAGATGTCCAAATGCAGTTTCCTTTAGTAATTCCATTTGTGATTCAATAAGTTTCTTGTTTATCAAAATTATCTTCTCTTCTAAATAAAAATATGTTGAAATTTTAGCAAATAAGTGTTCCCTATTGGGACTAATGGTAACCATGCTATCCTATATGGTAAATTATATGAATTCACAAATCAAATATATATTTTAAACCAGATTAAATCAAGTGCTACCCAAGTTTATTAAGGTGAAATTCAAACTTAACAAGGTCAAAATCGATGTTACTTATGACTTCGATCTCATTAAAGTCGAATTTGATAACTATGAGATCGAATTCCTCCTCAATAATGTGGAATTAGACTTTAATAAGATGGAAGATTGAATTTGATACTAAAAAAATCAAATTTAACTTTAACAAGGTCAAATTCCACCTTTTTAAAGTCAAATTCCACTTTATTAAAGTCGAATTTCACCTTTTCAAAGTCGAATATGACCTTTTTTCAATTTTATACCTTAATAACATTGAACACAAAGTTTTAGCATTGATTTAAACATTACTAAATTAAACTAGACGTTATTTAAACTAGATTCAACTTGAAACCCTAATATATAAAACTAAAATTTTATAGACATTTTCTATCTAGAGAAAGAAAACATAATATGACAAAAAATCCATACAAATGCTTAAAGTATTTAACACTCAGGGGATCATGTTTCTTTTCTTTGGGGTCGGATATCCTTTTTTGGTGATTTTGCTGTTTTGCTTGTCCTAGCCATTTGTGAGAGAATAATTGAAGGTAGGAACAGAGAATAGAAGAGAACCTAAAAAAAATTTAGAGGAGAATAGAAGAAAACCTAGAACTTCATTGTATAAACTGAAGACTGCAAACTGAAAATGGAATTTGAAAGGTCGAGTTCTCTTATTTAATGTTGATATATGTTATAAACTGTCACCAAACCGCCACACAATACTTGCATATAAGTTGAAAATATAAAAAGATGCAATTAATTTTCAGTTTATAACATATATAATATTAATATTTATAATTGTTTAGTTCAAGAGTTCGCTTATATTGGTTCAGTGTGGTTCAAATACAGTTCGAGTTAGTCCTCGATACTAGTATATATGAATATTTAGAATTGTACCAAAATACTCACACTAGTTCAAGTTGGTTCGGGTATTTTTCATGGATAAGATATTTAGTATTACGTATATTTTGTCGGATAAGGGATCCAGCTCTGTTCGGGATCGCCGCTACCCTGTGCACAACTCTAATTTACATAAGTGTATTATAATTTACGTAATAGTTAGTAGGGATATGGTAGTATTTAGCCCTATGCACATAATTATTATTATTTTTTATATTTTTTATTTGTGAGATTATATTTCCTTATGTTAATAATCTAAATTTAATTTAATTGTAAACTCAATTAAAATTTAATTTGGACCATTATTAATATCAGTTATCTCTAAACTACTTAAATCCATCAGAATTCAATTAATTGTATATGTTTAATTAATATTTTTTAAAATAATTTTAATTAATCATTTATATTTTAAAAATTTAATTATCCCACAAATCAGATATACCTTCCAGCTTTTATTTTATTTTATTTTTTTAATAAAGAACTCTAAAAATTTAACATGATATTTGAAAAGTATTTTTTTTCTTATTTAATTTTAATTGCTTTTATAAACTGTCCGCATTCTATCCAGGACAATGACCAATAATTAATCTTAACGTGTTGATAAATTCTGGCTTGATGCAATTTGTCATTATTAAATATTTTCTCCATTTTGAAAAAAATGGCTATTAAAATAGTTAGTTTTGTTCATAAATAAGTGGCCATTTAGTAACCCAATAAAAAAAATGATAAAATGGCTAATTTACCCTTCAATTTCTCAAGTATGCGAGATATTTTCCTAATTTATACTGCAATTAATAGGAGTTTTTTTGACAAATTATGATAAAATTATTACTACCTTAAAAATGGTGATTTTTATTTAATAACCATTTTTTTTCAGAATGGAGAGAGTACTTTTTCGTTAATTTTTATACGTTGTAAAAAAGTGAATATGCGAATATCGACTATAATAAATATTGAAATTAACAATAATAGTTTAACATCATTTATTAGAAGTTAAAACTAATAATTAACAGTGGGTAAAATGCACTCGTGATCACTAAAATTTTCTCTATTTTCTGTTTTAGTCACTAAACTTCAATTTGTTACAATTAAATCACTAAATTTTTATTTCTTTTGCACTGGCAGGTCACAAGAATGATTCAGGTGAAAAAATGGCCTGAAAGATGACGTGGAAGGCCATGTCAACCGGGTATGCTGACTAAGCACGCCATGTAGGATGACACGTCAAACAAGTTGAAGACATCAACCATACACGTCATCAAGACCCATTGACCAAAAATTATTTCTCTCTCCTTGAGCATGATGGACACGTGTAAATGGTAAAAATAAATCTTTCACACCATTCTCTCTCTGTAGCCATAGTTTAAAGAAGAAATTAAAAATACTAACAGTTCTCTTGCTCTCTCCTCATCTTCTCTCTTTCTTCGTCTCCATTGCTCTTTCACTCTCTACATCTAAAGCTTCCATAAATCAAAGTTTCCTAATTTCTACATCAAACCATTGTTATTTCTTCTTTCAAGCCCTCAAAGTAATACGTGATAAAAATCCCTGATTTGAAATTCAAAATCTCTAAATTTGAAAACCTAACTTTGATTACTTGGAAAGTAATGGATCAATTAATTGTACCGTGTTGCAAATGTGGCCTCCCTTCTATATTGAAGACTTCATGGTCTGATTTGAACCCTGGAAGGCACTACTTTGGGTGCAGAAATTATAAGAATGTGAGTGGTTTGATTCTATAATTAGGTTACATTTATTTGAGGCCAATATAGTGGTAATTGATTCTGTAAATTTTTTATTTAATTTATATGGTTGAACAAATTATGTAGGAGTTGATGGGTTATTGCGACTATTTTAACTGGATTGATCCACCAACGACGCCAGAGGGATATATGAGGTCCAGGAGATTCAAGAGGGTGCAAAGGAATATGAATTTCATTAGAGCATCAACATTTGAGGAGGGAACTTGTGGAATTGATGAGGATAAAGGTGTAGCAGACGTTGATTCTAAAAAGAACAATTCCTGCTCCTTCCCCTGTCTTTTTTGTATAATATTTTTGATGGGTTTGATTGTTGGGATGTGTTTTAGTTTTAGTAATAGAAATTAGGCTTTGAATTTGTTGGGTTGATCTAGGTATATTTTAATTGTAGGAGCTGACTATATTGTGGAAAATTAGCAGCTTGAGAAGGTGTTGCTATTTTGTCATGTATCCCCTTTGATTTAGAACCAAGTAAAAATGTTTTATTATGAGGACTTGTGGAATTGCTTGCATACTGCTTGTTGTTTATATTTATATGTAAAAAAATATTATAAGAAATAGTTAATATACAACAACAGAAAACATTATAAGAAATAAAGTTAATACAACATTATAAATTGGATTAATTTAACACCAACAGAAAAGCACTATTGAAGTCAAGTAACATAACCAAAAATACTAACAGATAAATTGAATTAATATTTACATTAACAAAGTATCCCATTACATATGCATAGGCCAAAAAAAAAGCATAGATTAAAAGTGTTGTCTAATTGACATGTGACATAAGTCCCCACATGTCATATTGACAACACTTACACTTTGTAAAGCAACCAAACAAATTTTTAGCATCTCTATGGTTATTTTTCCCTATCTTCCAAAAATAAAACACAACTATTGATGCTAAATTATAATGTCTATAGACATTGCAAAAACCAGCATAAAGTTAAAAACCCTAAATCTATAATCAACTTGTCCTCCTTTTGAATGATATCAGATCAGTAAGTCCTATTCCATACCCACTGTCATCCTTTTGCTTCTGGTTCTTTGTTTGAGCTTGGTGATTCAAGTCAAGATCTTCATCATCTAAAATAATTATGGTGTTGTTTCTCCCTTGTCGAACTACCTTGGATGGATTGATAAATGCAGGCTTCCTAAATTTTGCTCTTGCTGTTTGGGAAGAAGTAGGAAAGCAAATGTTTGTTTTTGGCCCCTTACAAGCTGGCTTTGAAGATTTACCCATGTTCCTAGTGATAGGCCTTCTCTGCACTCCATGTGGTAGGTTGGGAGATGTCAAATGTTCAAATGACACAGGCTTAGGTATATCTCCTCTTTTGTTCACATGCATCCTTGCATCATTAGTCTGTATCGGTAAGAAGACAAAGTTATGATTAACATGCTTTATAATTTTGTTATTAAAAAGATGAAAATATTTTAGCTTTACCTTCACTAGCATTGCAAATTCATTTGCATCATCTTTATCAGGATCAGTATCAGAGAGGTTTGGATCTATCACAGACTGAATAAGCCTCTCTATGTCATCATCATCATCTATTGTCTGTGTTGGGTTTATAACCTATGAATGCAAAACATATATCTGAATCAAGAGCTTCAAAAAGA
This sequence comes from Reutealis trisperma, assembly GCA_947687605.1. Lineage (NCBI taxonomy): Eukaryota > Viridiplantae > Streptophyta > Magnoliopsida > Malpighiales > Euphorbiaceae > Reutealis > Reutealis trisperma. Next base: position 621,241 of record CANTUT010000491.1, read on the forward strand.
TTTTTTTTTTTTCACAATGCAATTCCAATTTTATTCACTATTATATACCTGTGAACATTGAGGTTGGGAACAACTATACTGTGAATGCTGAATATCATTTAATGTTGGCTCTTGACTATTCTGAACACCCTTGCTAGTTTGATTTTGTTCTTGACTATTCTGAACACCCTGGCTGGTTTGATTTTGTTCTTGGTTATTTTGAAAAATATTGTCATTTGCAACTTTGCTTGATCCCTACATTAAAAGATTAATCCTTTGATGTAAACTCCATAAAAAAAATCTAAAAAAAAAAAAACTAAATGCAAGTGAAAAAAGAACTCACATTAGCAAACCATTGAACTGTACATGGTTGCCCAGTTGGTTTTGGTGTAGCTTGAGTTGGTTTGCTAGCTACTCTTTTTGACTTTTTTAGTTTATTGACCTGAAAGTATAAGTTTCTTACAAATATTATAAAATTTCACATGGCATAGTTTGGTTTATGCATATTATAATTATTCAACAACATCATATATCTTACCTTACACCTTGAATTGGTAGCAGTTGCAGATGACTCAACTCCAACTTGCACTCCATGGTATCTCTTATTGTGTCCCTCCTGTTTGCATATTGTGCAAGTCATTCTAGATCCTTTCCTAGAAACTCTGCCTGTAGTTTGCAAATGTTCTAACTCCTCAACTTCAAATCTTCTCAGTTTTGCTTTTCTACCTTTTTTAGGCTTTGGTTTGTAGGGAGGTAAAAGTGCAGGCTCCTTGCTAACAGGCCAAAATTCAGACGCTGCTAATGGATTGATTGTGTGTCCATATATGTCCATAAAGGTGCTCACATGATAACAGTCATCCACATAGTCTTCTAGAGCCTCCCTATTCACCATTAAAGCACAAACAGCATGTGCACATGGGATTGCAGTTAGATCCCATCTCCTCCAGCTACAAGTCCTTGCAATTTTATCCACCGCATATTGACCCCCAAGCCCTTCCACCTCAAACTGACTCTTCCCAGCCCACCTACAATTGTATTTAAAAGAAAATTCCTTAATTTTATTAAGTTTCTTCTGAATCTTTGGACACAAAATCCTTGAAACTTTCTTCATTGCATCCCTTTTTCTCCAAATTCTCTTCATCAACTTATGTCTAATAATCTCCAAACAAGTTATAATCCCTTTATCCCTAGCTTCTAGTATTAGCGCATTAAAACACTCACTGATATTATTCAATAAGAGGTCACATTTTGAATATGTTGGGAAATGTGATCTACTCCAATGCTTGGCCTCTATGTTGCATAGCCATTGATGTGCATCATGGCTTTTCTCATCAAGAGCCTCCATACAGTTAGTGAATCTCTCTATGTAGCTAGCTCTTGCACAATCCCAAAGCATATCTTTTAGCTCCTTCCCCTTAAAGTCTTTTCTGAAATTGGTGTATATATGCCTTACACACCATCTCTTCTTTGCAGTAGGATACAACTCATCTAATGCTGGAATTAATCCCTGAATTTGACACAACAAATTATAACAATTAATAGTCAATACTTAGCACATAAATTGCAATTCTATATAAAAGAGAAAAATAAATAATAAAAGATACTTATTTTACCTTTTGTCTGTCACTCGTGAAAGTCCAATCCCATGGATTCTGTTGCACATTGAAGTCTTTTCCAAATAAGCACAAAAACCACCTCCAATTAGCCTTATTCTCTCTTCTTACTATTGCCCATGAAGAGGATATATGCAATCATTTGCATCAATAGTCACAGCACACAACAATTGCCCCTCATACATACCCTTGAGGAAACAACCATCTACACCAATAAGTTTTCTACACCCTGGCCTAAACCCCTCCTTCAATGGCCCTAGGCAAATGTATATACCTCCAAATCTTTTTGGATCTTCATCATCTTCTATTAATTCAACTGTGCTACTTGGGTTAGTCCTAAGAATCTCCAATCTATAATCTTTTAGCATCAAAAACTGTTCTTTCTCATCCCCATCAACTAATTTCAATGCTAAAGCCCTAGCCCTCCAAGCCTTGGTCACAGTTACATGAAATTCATGGTCATCCTGAACTGCCTTAATGAAACCTTTTACGGTCCAACTAGGATCAACCCTAAACCTCTCTAGATATTTTTTAGCAAGCCATTTAGAACTCACCTGTTTAATATTATATTCCTTGCTACAATTATGCTCAAAGACACCAGATTTTATTTGCATAGTGTTTGGGACAGATATAGATGCATTGCAAAAAATGTAAAATGGACAGTTAGGTTTGCTACAAATAGCTTTGCATCTCAATTTATCATTAGGCTTAAACTTAATCTGCCATCTATTTTTAATATCCCAACTCCTGCAAGCATCTTTAAACTCTTCTAAATTTTTAAACAACATACCAGGAAGTAAAGTTGGACATGAAATGTCTCTCTCATACACAAACTCAGGGTATCTCACTTTAGGCTTATTAATCTCACCCTCATCATCTGAATCAGATGCAGAATGCAGCTCATCAGATGATGCAATATCTGTATCATTACCATCAAACTCTAAGTTACCTACCAATGAATCAGGTGCTTCTATGTTACTGTTACTGGATCTCCTTACATCTCTCTCAATCCCATTATCTACATTGACTTCAAATAAGTCATCATCATCTTCCTCTAAATCATAATCACTATCAATAAATTTTGTAGTTGGGTCAACATAATCCTCATCTAGTTCATCACTTGATTCCCCTTCACTGCCAACATCATCACTATTATTACCCTCAGAATCCTTATTTAAGATACTGCTCACATTCCTTTTCTTTGTCCCCCTAATATTATGCTTCTTACCCTCAACTAACTTACCCTTTCCCTTAGCAGATGTTTGAACCTGGACCTGAACCTTAACTTGCCCACTAGATGAATAAGAATATGGCCTCTCAATTCCTTCTTCTACCCTGACATTGACATCTACTAAATTAGACACTAAACCCTGATTAACATGTTTGACATATATGTTAATCATCTTAGTAGAATCAACATTATAGCCCATTTCTAATACATCCCCATCCGTTGCTAGTTTATTCAGACCCTCACAATAACTACTGTTTGGCATTTGCCAATAATATTCATAGTGTCCTGTTAGCCCACATTCCCTAACCATTCTATCTATCTCTATAATCAACAGTTTGCCAGGAGAACAAAAGTCAAAGTAATCAATGGAACCATTAACATATTCTACCCCATTACAAGATCCACTATGATGCAAATGAATAGCAAAGTAATCAGAGATGGTTGCTGCAAATACACAGAAAAGCAACATAAATAAAATAATTAACATTTGCAAAAAAGCAACATAAAAAAAAAAAAAAAAGAGTCAAGAAATATAATTCTAAGTAGGATTTCCTTCGAATAGTCAATTCATCGAAATAAACAAACAATTTAAACCTAAACATTATTTAATCTAATAAAATAAACATTAAACCTAATCACAGAATCCAAGCAACTAATAAAAATATTGTAGTCACATTCAAAACTTGGTATTTACTACTCCATTCATTACCCAACAACTCAACAAAATTAGTGAAAACTCAAATATACCCAACAATCAGACACATCAGTTAACGAGAAAGGTACAAATATATATGACACTTACAGTAATTAGGGGCCTGGTCCTCTGGCTTCCTTTTTCTCCAATCCATTGATAAAGTCTATGCCAATGCTAATGCCTCCTTTGTTCAATGAAAGTGATAGTGGTCCCCGACTCTTCTTGCAAATATTCCAAATTCTATGTTTTTTCTCTCTCTAACATGAAACAAGTTTTATTTTAGAATCCCTAATGCAGAAACCCTAATTGCTATTACTACTAACCCAAAGAAAATTTGAGCGCCATTATCTCCTGCTCAAACAATTACCCGTCTATACATAGAGAGAGAATATGTTTTTAGAGAGAGAATGAGCTAAAAAGTATTTTTTTTCCTTTTTTGTAGAAACCTTCTCAAATCAGTTGTCTTTTTTTTTTTTTAATTTATTTTTATCATTTACACGTGTCCATCATGCTCAAGGAGAGAGAAATAATTTTTGGTCAATTGGTCTTGATGACGTGAATGGTTGATGTCATCAACTTGTCTGACGTGTCGTCCTACATGGCGTGCTTAGTCAGCATACCCGGTTGACATGGCCTTCCATGTCATCTTTCAGGCCATTTTTTCACCTGAATCATTCTTGTGACCTGCCAGTGCAAAAAAAATAAAAATTTAGTGATTTAATTGTAACAAATTGAAGTTTAGTGACTAAAACAGAAAATAGAGAAAAATTTAGTGATCACGAGTGCATTTTACCCAATTAACAGTATGTATATATATTAATCTATATAACAAGTTAATAGTGTTAATTACTAAATGTTAATAATATCAACAGCATGTTAATAGTGTTTCAAATATTTATAATACTGTTGTAAAAGACTTTTGATTAGGGATATTTTATATGTTGAACAGTAGTACTGTTAATTCTTACTAATGTTAATTTTTTTCTTTTAGCTGCATGATCCACGTGCTGTTAAAAGAGATTATTATTCTAAACAAATATATAGAAATATAAATTATTTTATCTTTTATACAAATAATAATTATTACTCTAATAGATTCTAAGCCGGTGTTCCCATTAATATTTTATTTTTATATATTAATATAAAAATTTAAATTATCAATTATGAAAGTGATAGGAGAATATAATAATTAAAATAATTAAAATGTATTCAAAATATTCTATCCTCACTATTAAAATAGTCATCCTTAACAGCATATGGATGATGTCGTTAAAAGTTTAAAAAAAAAAAAAAAAAAAAAAAGAAGATAGTACTACCACTCAATGTATAAAATCCTTTGTAAACAAAAGTCTTTTGTAATACTATTATAAATATTTGACAACACTATTAACATACTGTTAATATTTATTTATATTTAATAATACTATCAACTTATTGCTATAAGCATATACATATTGTTAATTGTTAATTTTAATAGCATATAACAAATGATGTTAAATTAGTACTGTTAATTCCAATATGTATTGTACTCCTACTTATTTATTTATTTATAATGTTATTTTATATTTTTACTTCATTTAATTTGTTCAAATAAAATTGTTATATGAAAAAAAATTTTAAAAAAATTCTACGATTTTATATTAAATTCTCTATTAATTATATTATATTTATTTTAATTATTTTAAAAACATAAAGTAATATACAAATTTCAAAAATTTATTAAAAAATAAAAAATGGTGAAAATAAAAGAAGTCTTAACTTTCTTTATGCTATAAATATATTAGAATCCACTCTATATGTCAAAAATCAAATTGTTAAAATTGGGTATGTGAAAATACTTACAATATTTCAATAATGTTTTTTATTTTAAAAAGTATATTTGGTTAATAAAGAGTATCTAATTGATAAATAATAAAAAAATTTATTTAAATCTAATAGACTCTATATTTTACTCTTTATTTTACTTTATTCCATAAGTATTAATTATTTTAATTTTTATTTTTTAAATAAAGTGTATTGATATTTATGTTGCAATAATTAAAATTAGGAATAGAAAGTAATATTTAAGTCTCTAGATATGAAGAGTCAACACAATTTTTTTCTTTATTTTTTAAAAATAAAGAATATATTAAAATTTTATTTTTTAAAATAATTTTTTATAATAAAGAATTTACCATATACAAAAAATGAAATGAATTAGAATGCTATTACCACATAATCATCCCAAGTGAGGGTAGAAAATAATTAAATACCTTAATAAATGCCATCACGTGTTTTCGCAGGAGAACTAACTATTAAATAAAAGAAGATTTAATATTTCTTTGACTTTTTACATTAAACAAATGTTTGCCAGCTAAATTTAATGTATCCAGCTAGGACCTTAGTCTTCCATTTTCTTTTCTTTTTAATTTTTCCTTGCGACCAACCTGGCTAGACCAGAATTCAACCACTAAGGATGTTGACTAAGTTCCAGTTTGGTAAAGAACCAAGAGATATGGGCTTTTGATTATGAGTGTTTTGTAAGGTTCATAAGTGTCTTAAATATGACATAACAACAAAATGACAGTAATTAATGAATTAGAAGTAATTATTTATTTACTAAAAATATGCATGAATGGATAGACGTTAGGACAGTTTATGGACTGCATCTGAGCTCGATGTATGACTCACAATTTTCTTTATAGATTGAAGCTGCAAATCCAACTTATAAACAAGTCTAATGGAATATATATATATATATATATATATATATATATATATATATATATATATATATATATATATAAAATCATTATTCTGAACTAGTCAAATATAAATAATTATGTTGAGATTAAAGGGACAAAATATATCATTCATAATATATTAATTTTTAACAAAAAAAATAATAATAGATCCTTGTATAGGGTGCAGGCTTGGTCTTATGCCCTTATTCCTTAGTTCTTCATGAATAGATCCTATTTCAGCCTCTCTTTTGTTTCTTCCATTTCTGTGCCTCCAATGCCTCTTTTGGATTAGCTAAAATGCGATTGAAACTTGATAAAAATATATATTTGACAATTAAAATAGAAAAAGAAACCGAAAGAAGGTCAGGGCCAAAGGGCGCAGGCCTGTAACTCATAGAGCCAGAAACCACGAATTTTCATTTTTCCTACTATATTTTCATTTCCAAATCACTTTATACCATTAAACCATTTATTAGTTGGAGATTGTTATTTAATCAAGGTCATATTAGTAACTAAGAAACCAAATAATATTAAACTTAAAGAAACTAAAAATAATCACCTAAGCATGATGAATTAAGAACTGGTCTTGATCATCTTTGCTAGTGGTGAACCATTATGAATGAGATATGAATATTAATAAGGATATGAAGACATGCCATAAACATTAAAAACTAGAATGATGTATGATAACCAACAAAAAAATAAAAAAAAAAACCATAATCATAAAATGAAGGTATTATGAATCCGTCTATTACAACCTATTCCTTGGTATTTCAGAGCAAAGTAATGGGAATCGTAGATTGTTTATCCGATTTCAGCACTCAGTGACTTGAATTTCCTTTTACCTTTTTCTTCTCAAAAGGCAAGCTCACAAGTCTTCAAGTTCTAGGTTTTATTTTCTCATTCTCTCACATTTTAATTTTCTTCTGATTTTCATGCAGAAAATAAGCTAAAAGTAAAAAAAAAAAAAAAAAAAAATTGAAGCTCTTAAAAAGGGAGGCTTCAGTAGCTAAATTAGAAGCTATCAGAATGGTACTTGTTTATATTAAAAAAATGAATGGAAAATTGGATAGATTTATTTCTTTTGTGACATTTTATGCATTTGCAAATTTCACATTTATGAGTAACATATTTTTTTATGCCCATTTCAGCCTTCTTGATTTCTATATAAGGAGGTCTTTTTCATTCTTCAAAACACACCAAAAAGATTTTGCTCTCTAATTTTCTCTTTGAAGCTCTTTAAGTATTCTTAAAGAATTCTTAAGTTTTCAAGGTTTTTCAATTGGTGATAAAGTTAGTACGGTTTTAATTCGTGAAGAAGTAATTTTATGGTGCTCAAAATTACTTAGTTGCTGTTATATCCTGAGAGATAGACGTCAAATCAATTCTCAAGTACCAACGGTAAGAAACGACTTTGTTTTAGGGAAACAGTGTGTAACATAGGTCTCGATTTGCATTTCTTATTCCTTATATTATTTTTGTGTCATTGTAATTTTGTTTATATTTATTTATAAATATTATTTTAGATTATATTTTAATTATAGATTATCACTTGACTAATAGTTTATGCATGCTTTAAGAACTTTAAACCTTTTCAAATAGATATGAAAAGTGCATTTTTAAATAGTTTCATTCAAGAAGTTTATGTTGATCAAACTCCCACTTTTGAAAATGATAAATTTCAAAACCATTTTTTCAAAATTTTAAAAGATATATTTGGTTTAAAACAAGCCCCAAGATCTTAGTATGAATGATTGAAAAAGTTTTTCCTTCAAAGTGGTTTTTCTAAGGGAAAAGTTCACAACTTTGTTCATAAAACATGTGGAGAAAGATATTCTAATTTTTGAATTATATATTCATGATTGTGAGACCTCCCTTGAGCGCTCCTCCCACCTTTGAGGGAAATTTGCCTTAAGGAAAACCAAGCTATTTTTAAGGAGATTAAGGAGATTATGAAACAAACTTCAGTGCTCACGATTGGAGTGGCTATTGCTTAGAAAATTGATTTGTGATTTGAAAAATGATTTTGGAAGTTGCCATCCTAATTTATTTTTAAATGAAAAAATTAAGGAAAAACTCAATTTGTGACTGCAATTCATTAATTTTGCAATTAATTTACTTAAGGATAAAAATCACTAATCTTCAAATCAAGTTGAGCTCAAGGACAAGGTTTTTAGTTAAATAATCTAAATTTAGCTCTTACAGTTAATTTGACTTTTAAAATCAATTTCATAAATGATAAATATTATATGACAATTATAATATCATGATTAATGCATGAGCATGGCATGAGTGCAAGGAAAAATGTAAAATAAAACATCCATAAATTAAGTAGAGAACTCCCTTTAGTTCTTATGGATTCTAGGGGAATCACATAGTCCTTCCTTAATTTCAAATTAAACTAATTATATAAATTAATTAAAAGGGGGAATGGTGATTGATTGGATTTAGATTTGCAGTTTGGATTTAAACTCCAAATGTGCCTATATATCTCATTGAATAGGGATTAAAACTCATATAGTTTATTTTACGATTAAGTGGTGGGGTATACAAGTTGATTGGATTGATTGATTTGACTTGGGTTTGTACGTGAGAAAAAAAGGCTGATACCTTTATTTTTAGTGAGCGGAGGATTTTACTGAATCGAAGTTTTGTTTTATCGAGATTGGGTGATTGGATTGATTGGAGATTAATTAATTAATAGAATAATTAATTAATTAATTAATGTGATGAAATGGATGAATAGATTAATTAATTAAAATGTTTAATTAATTAATTTGGATGGAGGGTGGATTGAAAAAGGATTAATTTGATTAATTAAAAAAAGGAATTAATTAAAAAGATTAATTAATATGATTAGGGTGAGATAATTAATTAATTAAAAAGATTAATTAATTCATTAAAGAGTGATTGGAGGGAGAAGAAGAGAGGAATTAGAGAATAGCTATCAACTTTAACTCAAATGGTGAAGGGGGGGGGGGGGGGGGGGGGGGGGTTGGGGGTTGGGGGTTGTGGTGGGTTGTGTGGGGGGGTTGGGTTATTTATAGAAAAAGTGGGTGATGATAGTTTAGAAATTGAAAAAGTGAAAAGACTAAAAGGATAGGGTTAAAAAGGGGTTAAAAATTGGGTTGAAAAGGGTAAAATGGATATTTTGGCACGAAAAGGGGACTATGGTAGTGCTGATCCATGCCAGTGTTTATGTAAAGCTGTGCCACTCTAGAGTGGCTGCTGCACAAGCCAAGCACAAATTCTCCCAAATGGGGGGGGGGGGGGGGGGGGGGGTGGTGGGGGTTGGGTTTGAATCCACACCAGGGTGGCTTTGCTCAGCACCTTTTTTTTTTTTTTTTTTAAAGAGATTGATGTTGCTTTGGAGTTAAGAAAATTTGGATGTCCGAAAAACAATGTAATTGAAGGCTAAAAAATTTTCTTTCGGAGATACTGCCCTCGAACCCCTGCTTGTTAACCAGCTAGCAAGACTGTTGTACTAGCTTTGCATAGCATACTAAACTTGGCAGGTGTTAGGCTATGGTCGGATGATAAGGGTGCAAAATTGAGGGTTCACAATGACATAATATTTGGTGCTATTAAAGAGTTAGTTTGCAAGGAATTTACTAATTCTATGCAAGGTGAATTTGAGATGAGTATGATGGGGGAATTGAAATTCTTCTTGAGGCTACAAATCATATAAATAGAGAATGGTACATTGATTAATTAAGCCAAATACACTAAGGAGCTCTTAAAAAGATTTGGGATGGATAATACAAAGCCATAACTTACTCACATAACCACCTTAGCAAAGATGGAGGTTGATGAGAAAGGTAAATACATTGACTCAAAACTCTATAAAAGCATGATAGGTTCATTATCTGGTATTTGCTTATGTGCTAGATTTCAATCTAATCCAAAAGAGTCTCACATCACCAGTGTAAAAAAAAAGTTGTGAAATACTTTGTGGTTTATGGTATCATAAAGGATCTTCATTGGATTTATTTGGCTAATCTTATGCAAATTATAAAGGATGCAAGATTGATAGGAAAAATACTAATGGTACATGTCAATTCCTAGGAAGCATGCTAGTTTCATGATTTTCTAAGAAATAAAATTCAGTTGCATTATGAACCCTCGAAAAAAAAACATGCAGTAGCTATTAATTATTGCACTTATTTTTTATGGATGAGAATCCAACTTGAGAAGCTTAGACCTGCATTTCATAGCATTCATAATCAAATGTGAAAACACTAGTACTATAAACCTTTATAACAATTACATTCAACATTCAAGGTCAAAACATATAGACATTAGGTATCATTTCCCTAGGGATCATGTTAGTAAAGGTCATAATGCACTTGAATTTATGGACATTAAATACCAATTAGTGAATATCTTTGCTAAACCATTGAAAGCATCCTGAGAGAATTAGGTATAATCTTTTCTAATTCTTTGCAAATCGGATGAATTTTATGTGGAATGTGCTTAATTGCTTTATTCATATGTTAACTTGGACCTAGTTTATGAATTTTTCACCATTTTGTTGTGTGCATGTAATGGAGATCTGGAATTTATTCTTAAAAGTAATAAAATAACCCTCATTGTTGCACAAATTGCGAAAAATATTTGATCTTCCTAATGAGACAAAAGCAAATGCACCAGAGAAATGGAGTGCATCTCTATTATAGGAAGAGTTGATGCGTGAATCTAGGTTTGACTCTTATTTTTACAAGGCTACTCACTTGTATGAAATTGCGCTTAGGGTATTTCATTAGTTCCTCATATACTCAGTGAATACCAAAAGGGATAATAATAAAATGTAAGTAATTAGGAACTCTTTGCTTTAGGTTGTTTAAAAAAAAAATGAAAAGTATGATTGTATAAGGGTTTTTGTCAATGCCTTTAAAGTCAAATCCATGAAGACTAAGGGCAAGTTAGTAATGGTTATGTATGTCATCATAATTGCCACCCATTTCAAATGCCTAATACCAAAGGATAAGGTCTACAGAGTTCGAATCACACTAAAGGACCATCTTGGATTAAGCACCTTTAGAGAGATGGAGATTCCTATAAAAGATTCCAAAATCAACAATTAGAGGAGAACCACCTCTAAGGACTTAAAGAAAGGTAAACACATGTAAGTAGTGGCAAATTTTGGTGATGAGGAGGATCTTGATGCCTATATTGGTGCGTATATGGGTGAAAACGAGGGCCATTTTTATAGTGGTTAGGAGAAAATTCTTCTACTATATTCACTTCTTCCAAATCCTCAATTTAAGATTTCACTAATTTGGGTTTATGCTAAAAAGCTTTTATTCTTGTAGTTAATTTGGGATTTTAACCCCTTACACTAGATTTCTGGTGATGAGGGACAAAAATAGCCTAAGAGAATAATAGGTATAAAGAAAGTCAGAGCCCACCATCATTCAAACTCCTTAGTCCCTATAGAACGACTGAGGCTTAAGATAAAAGCCCAAAAGGAGGCAAGACCAAAGCGAAAGACTTACTTATCCTAAAGAGAGAAGCCTCTGCTTCACTTCCCCTTTAAAGGTCTTCGCCCCTTACTTTTATCACAAGTAACTTCCTCCATAAGCTACTTTATATGGCTAGGCATTCATAGTACAAACATCACTGTCATGGTCAGAAAAGGTCATTAATCAAGTGGTGTGCCGTTGGATCATGATCCAAATCGTCACCTACCACATCTTAAAAGACAAGACTTCAATCCATATACCCACTACCTCTACACCAACCACACAATTAGGAGTATATTTTGTTAGGGGACATTCTCTCTCCTTCATAAAAATCACAAACACCTGCCTTATCCATAAATCATATGAAAGAGAAGGATCAAGACATAATTCAAGTAGCTTAAAGTTGCCTCTGTCTTTCATATCATTCTTTCACCAAAAACTCTCTAGCTAGAGAAGAGAAATCTTCCTTCTTTGATTGCTAGCAAAGCATATTACTAACTAGAGCATCAAAGGCCTTTTGATAGGTACAAGGTATGGCCCTACTTACCTTTTTTCTTTTTTTTTTTTTTTTTTGTAGACTTATAGCATCTAGGCTCAATCTCACTAATCCAGCCCTAGTTTCATCTAGTCAGTCTAGCTCCATTCAAATTGGAGCCATTTGTGGGGAAAACATTGGTTGATCTCTTAACACACATCGTTCTCTTCTTCCTTTGAGGATAGCAACACTTGCTTTCCTTTCTTGGCCAAAAACACATTATTCCTTGCTTCCTAAGCAAACTCAAAAAACACCAACTTGTATATAACATTTAAATACAGTTAAGAAAACTCACCTAAAGCTTAAAAGGGATGACTGATTTTAAGAGTTTAATATCCATAATCCCTTAACCTCTCTACTTTTAACCCATCTCCCAATAGATACTCAAACCCTACACTCTATGTACCTAAACACCTTCTTTTTAATTCCTCAGCAAAATGATTAACCCAACAGTCCTCAGTAAGACCTAGTGGAGCCACCCTAGATCTTGCTAATCTTGATTTAGCCCTTATAGTGAATTTTATAAATGCCTTTTCCTCTTCGTCCAAGCCACCCACAATAACCAACACTCTTGAATTAGAGTGCAGTTATCATCCTTGAAACAACCCTTGGAAGGGAACTAGTTAGACACTTGACCTATGAAGACCAACCTTAGGGTAGTAGCTAGATACAGGATAGTTGGAGATATAGGAAAGTAGATAAGATTCAAGGCGGTAAAAGGAGAGGAGAAGGATACTTTTGAAAATGAAGAGGAAGATTCTAAAGACATTAAAGTACCAACTTCCATAAAAGGACATGTGTATACACATAGCAACGACTCTCATTCAAACAATCAAGAATGAGCCAGAGATGGCCATTATTCACATCATCATAAAAGGAGCGATGTTGAGTAGAATAACAACAACAAGAATGAAGAGAGGAAAGCTAGGTTGAGGAATATAGGAGACCTTAATAGATAATCTGGAAAAAAAGGGTGGAGAGGAGGTAGGTTAGAATTCAACTCTTCTTCACATCAAGGAGATTGAAGAGGTGAAGGAGTTAACAGAGAAGGAGAGATAGAGTTATAAAGGAAGCCATGCAGCAATTCATAAATGAAATGAAACAAGATCAAAATAAAAAGGGCATTAATAAAATGCTTAAACTAGTACTAAAATCTCCTTTTACTAGGTCTATTCAAGACTATGGCATGTCTAGTAAGTTTAACCTATGTCCCTTAAGAAATATAATGGTGAGTCAGACCTAAAAGTCCACATCTTAGACTATAAGCATACGATCGAGTTTCAAACCACTAATGATGAAGCATTGTGTAGAGCTTTCAGAGACTTGTTGGAAGGGGCAATGGCTCATTGGTTCGATGGTCTAAAAGAGGGAAGCATTCATTCTTTCATAGAACTGGCCACAATTTTCATGCATTACTTCACTTCTAGCATCCTAACAGAGCAAAAAACTCAATATCTTGATTAAGTAACACAAAGGGAAAATGAGTCCTTGAGGGACTGTATAGCTTAATTTAACAAAGAAGCATTGAAAGTTACTCAGCTTGACCAAGCTAGAGGAGTTAAGGCCCTATAGAATGGGACTTCTCATACAAATTACTTTAAAGCATTGTGTAAACACATTTCTCGCACTCTAAAGGATATATTGGGCCTTGCTCAAAAATACATTAGATAAGATGAAGCCAAAGCATTTCTGTCTTTCTTTAGTTATAAAACAACAGAAAGATAGAAATAGCCTCTAAAGCAAAAGTGAAGCCAAAGAATGAGTTAAGGCTCAAAGAGAAAGAAGAGGTTGATAAGCCAATTAGAAGGTGGAGAAATGGTAGAGGTTAAGGCAACAAAGCACTGACTGCCTTTAATCCCAATAAGTTTACCCCATTAACTGTTAGCGTAGTAGAGGTGTTCGTTATATTCAAAGATCAAAATATTTAGGCTCACCTTAGACTTATGCTTGCTCCACTAAAAAGGAGAGATCAAAACAAGCACTATCTCTTTCATAACCCCTATAGTCATAATACAAATGATTGTAGGAAATTGATGGAAGAGATAGAGAGGCTAATAAAGTAAGCATACCTAAGCATTTTTGTGAAGAGAGATGGTGGAGATAACATAGGTCTTTGTGGGGTCAAAGGAAAGTAGCCTAAGATGCTGAATGATGGCTCAACAAGAGTCATCCATTGCTTATTAGAGGCCCAAATGAGGCATCGATAAGTAACAATAAGGCAAAAGCTTAAGCAAGGAGAATAGAGGAGCCTGAGCACATCTATTGTAGCGAGTTGAAGGTTAAAGTAGATAGATCAAATGGATTTACCCTTTGGTCATCCAAGCTATAATAGCTAATCATTGAATAAAGTGGATCTTGGTTAACAAAGGTAATTTAGTCAATTTATTGACAATGGATGCCCATACAAAGATGGGATTTAATGAAGTTAGCTTAGTATAAGGCCTCGCCCGAGCACTGGCCTGATCCGCTAGAGGGAACTGAGATGCTCATTCGAGTTTAGACTTATGATGGAACATTTGGGTTCAGATTTGGTTGATTTTGAAAATGAATTTAGGAGTCACCACCTTAATTTTATTTAGTTGGAAAAATATTAAGGCAAAAACCCAAATTGACTCCAATTTATTAATTTTTACTTTAATTTACCCATGGATAAAATCACTATCCTCGAATCAGGTTGAGCTCAGAGACTATGTTTTTGATTTTAAATAATCAAAATTTGGCTCTTTTAATTTGACTTTGAAAAATTAATTTCATGGACGACAATTGTTATATGACAATATCACGATTAATGCATGAGTATGGTATGAGTGCAATAAAAAAATTAAAATAAAACATTCACAAATTACATTAAAAGAAAAAGGGGAAAGGATTGATTGGGATTTAGATTTAAATTTCAAATGTATCTACGTACCCCATTGAATGGGGATCAAAACCCACGTAGTTCTGTGAACCCTTGATTTTACACCTCATCATCCGGCCGCAGCTTGACACCTGCTAAGATTAGTGCACTATGCAGAGCCAACACAGCTGTCCTGCTAGCCGGTTTGCAGGCAAGGGTCAAGGGGGCAGCACTGCCGGAGCTAAAAATGGACTTGCAGTCACTTTAGTACGAAAATACTTAATTTTTCAGACATTGACACTTTTCCTACTCTGACCGGACCTTCTGTACCAGACAATATTTTTTCAAAATAGATCAAATTTTCTCTCAGACTTACTGCCTAGTTGTTCTAAAATAAATTTTGAACATATCAACATTGACTGATAATTTTTCTAAGCTCTATAATTCTCAAAAACTGAGCCGAAAGTTCCAAAACTTGACATAGCAAAAAAGTGAAATTCCAGCCAGCATGCCCACCGGGGCATAGGAGGCACCTGAGCCGGTTTGGGCGGCACCTCTCAGAGGCCCAACAACACTGCAGGGGCCTCTGATGCCTGCCTGCAATTTCCAAAATACCCCCAATAAGATTTTTTAGCTTTTTTTTAGCTCTACCCTTTTGGTCTTTTCACTTTTCCACTTCCTAAACTACCCTTACTCACTTTTCCTATAAATACCCCCCTCCACTTCTCATTTCTCTTCACCTCTTGAATTAGTATTAATAATTATCTACTAATTCATCTCTTCTTCTCCCTCTAACTACTCTTTAATTAATTAATTAATCTTTGTAATTAATTAATTTTCTCACCCTAACTAAGTTAATTAATCTTTTTAATTAACTAAAAATCCTTTTTTTAATCAAAATTAATTACTCAATTAATCTTTTTAATTAATTAATTAATCACTTTTTCTCTAAAATTAAATTAGTCCTTTTTTTTAATCCACCTCTCATCTAAATTAATTAATTAATTTTTTAATTAATTAATTCATCTATCCATCCATCTATTTCATCATATTAATTAGTTAATTAATCATTTTAATTAATTAATTAATCTCTCAAATCAGTCCAATCATACGGTTATAATAAAATGGAAGTTAGGTCCAATAAAACTTTCCGCCCACCAAAAGCAATGGTATTAACCTTTTTTCCTCACTCTAAAAACACCCAAACTAAAATCAATCAGATCAACTCTTAAATGCCTCCACTTAATCGTGGAATGAACTACATGGATTTTGATCACCATTCAATGGGGTACGTATGTACGTTAGAAATGTAAATATAAACCCTAAATCCAAATCTCTATCAATCTCTTTTTTCTTTTTTAATTTGTGAATATTTTATTTTAATTTTCTCTTTGTACTCATGTCATATTCATGCATCTTATTTACAATTATCATCTTATAATATTTGTTATTCATGAAATCAAATTTTCAAATTCAAATTAAACTTAAGAGCCAAATTTTGATTATTTAAAACCAAAAACCTAGTCCCCGAACTCAACCTGATTCGAGACTAGTGGTTTTATCCTTGGGTAATTAATTGAAAATTAATGAATTGGAGTCACAATTGGGTTTTTCCTTAATTTTTCCATTTAAAAATAAATTAGGGTGGCGACTCCCAAAGTCATTTTCAAAATCAACCAAATTCAAACTCGAGGGTTCCATCATGAGTTTACACCCGAATGAGCATCCGGGTTACCTCTAGCAGACCAGGCTGGTGCTCATGTGAGGCCTCACAAGTTCATTCCATGATTAAGTGGAGGAGTTTAGGAGGTTGATTGGATTGATTGATTTCATTTGGATTAAAAAGACAACCTTGACTTTTGGTGGGTGAAGAGTTTTACCGAACAGAAGTTCCGTTTGATCAAGACCGGGTGAGTAGATTGATTGGGAGATTAATTAATTAATTAAAATGATTAAATAACTAATTAATATGATGAAATAGATGGATAGATTAATTAATTAATTAATTTGGATGAAGGATGGATTAAGAAAAATGATTAATTTGATTTTGAAAAGTGATTAATTAATTAATTGAAAAGATTAATTAATTAATTGAGTGAATAATTTTAATAAAAAAAAGAGAGTTTTAGTTAATTAAAAAGATTAATTAACTTAGATAGGGTGAGATAATTAATTAATTAATTAGAGAGTGGTTGGAGGGAGAAGAAGAGAGGAATTAGAGGATAGCTATCAACTCTAACTCAAGGTGTGTTTGAAATAAGGAAATGGAAGGGCTATTTATAGAAAAAATGAGGTGAGGGTGATATGGGAAGTGAAAATGTGAAAAGACAAAAAAGATAGGGCTAAAAAATATTAAAAAGTAAAACAGAGAGGGCATTTTCAAAAATTGGATCCAACGGGCGGCGCAGATCGACATTATGGGTGGTGCGGAGCCATGCTAATCTAAAGTGGCTACCACATATGGGAAGCATAGCAAGCCACATCAGATGGTGCCACAGATGTGGAGTCATATCAGATTCTGACGCAACTGGCTTTTTTTTTTTTAGGCATTGGTTGGTTTGGTGTTTAGGAAATTTAGATGTCTAGATAGCAATGTAACTAAGGCAAAAACAATTTTCTGCCCTTGAACCACCAGTTAGTGGGATCGTCGTAACGGCTCCACATAGCGTGTTAGACTTAGAAGGTGCTAAGGTGTGGCCGGATGATGAGGGTGCAAAATTAAAGGTTCACAGCTGCCCCCTCATCAGAATTAGCTTTGAACTAAAGGTAATTCTAATGATGGTGAACATTAAGAAGAGGTGCCATATCAGCTTATAGGCTTGTGTGTTCTTGTTAGGTCCTTTGGGAGGAGGCCCTTTAGGATAAATGAGATTTTATCAATGGCTATCGGTTTGGCCTTGACGTTGGATGCTAGAATGGTCTTGGCAAATTTCAATTAAGGCTATCTATTCAACCCTAATGTTAGAGGTAAAGATGATCTAAGGTAAATCTCAATCAAGGCTATCTATCCGACCTTAATGTTAGCGGTAAAGATGATTTGAGTAAATCTCAATCAAGGTTATCTGTCTGACCTTAATGTTGGATGCAAAAATGGTCTTGGCAAATTTCAATTAATGCTATTTGTCTAGCCCTAATGTTGGAGGTAAAGATGATTTGGTGAATTTTAATCAAGGCTATCTGTCCGGCCTTAATGATGGCGGTAAAGATGATTTGGGATAAATCTTAATCAAGGCTATCTGCTTGGCCTTAATATTGGAGATAAAGATGATCTAGGGTAAATCTCAATTAAGGCTATTTGTTTAGCCTTAATGTTGGAGATAAAGATGATCTAGGGTAAATCTTAATCAAGGCTATTTGTCCGGCCTTAATGTTCGAGGTAGAGATGATTTGGGTAAATCTCAATTAAGGCTATCTATTCACCTTAATGTTTGAGGTAAAGATGATTTGAGTAAATCTTAATCAAGGCTATCTATCCGACCTTAATGTTCGAGGTAAAGATGATTTAGGTAAAGATGTGGAAAGTGAAACCATATAGATGTCTAGGTGATCATTTCTAGACATTTATGAGTGAAATTGATGGATTTGGATAAAAGAGATGGAAAAAGAACCTCATGGATGTCTAGATGACTATTTCTAGAAACTCATAGGTGGAAGATGATTTTGGACAAGATAATTTAGTGAAAAGAGAGCCTCGACCTATGACGAGTTTGCACAAGAGATTCTAACAAGATTTTAGTTGTGCCAAAGAAACTTGGGCTTCTAAATGTAAGGGGTTAGGCCTTTTAGAAGGCTAAAAGAAACTTTGCTAGGAGCAAAGGGACTCTGAAAGTCACATTTCATTGATTAGTATTTGGAAAGGTATCATTTATCATTAAAGAAGCACAGGTCAACTTTAGGAGGTATCGGTCAGCTTTGAGGAAGTACTGGTTAGCTTTAGGAGATGTTAGTGAGGCTATTGGCTCAACTTATGCATAATGGTGTATGATTGCAGATGATAGATGCTAGTGTATAGATGATGCATGCATGTTTCAAAATTTATAGACCTTTTGACTTCTATGCCATGCATGATTCATGATGATGCTTGTAATGGATGATTGTATGGATGCATAAGGGTGAATGTAATTTTTTCATGTGATTTTTGTGTCTTGCAGGGACATGCATTTGTGTACTGAGAAACTATATAAATTTTGAGAAACTCAAGTTGGATTGGTATGGGATAGTTGCCATGGTGGCTTTACGAGGAGTTCAAGGGAATTGAGATTTTTCTAAGGGCTTAAGTTTTGAGGTCTAGTGGCTCAAGGTTTTTATTTTGGTATTGCTAAGAAGAAGCTATGTCCATTCTCAAGGAGTTTGGCATTTTCAATATTTTTCAAAAATTTTGGACTTGCCTTAAGATGTTGCAGGCCAAAAGGTGGTTGATGATGGTCAAGTGAATTTGACTGCTGTGGTTGAGAAGTTCCATGATTATGATAACCAGGGAGATATGAGTGGGTGGAGACTCAAGATGAAGGTCTTAGTTTTCTATTTGAGTCAGATACGAATCTGTTAGAGCCATACTGGTAGAGATACTGATGAGAGATGAACTGTCTTGCAAGTTATTCACCAAGTGAGAAAATTTTATCTATTCTTACCCTTTCTATTGGGGTTGCTTTGTGGGTGTCTGTTTTAGGTTTTGGGTTATCTTAGAAGTGTTACCAATGGATCATCTTTGGGTTGTGGCCCTTGCTTTTTAGTCTGCATATGCTTTACTGAGGCTTGGTAAGAGATTGGACAAAATGGCTATTAGAGCTTACCCAAGGGGACATACTTTAGCACTAGTAATGGTAAGGGATTGGATCTTTCATAATTGAGGTTACGGGTGTTGAGTAGTTTGCCTGTTGGGTTTGGTTTGAATGACTTTCCACTAAGTGACGAGGGTCTTGAGGCAGATGAGGTAGACTCAGGTTGTGCCCCTAGTTTTTCTTTCTTAGAGCCTGTGCAGCTTACAGCTCTTATTGCCAGAGCTATTAGGTGGTGTTTGGCTTAGGAGTTATCATGCTGTTGATTTTAGGATTTCATTTGGCACAACAGAGAGGTATGATAAGCAGTTGATAAAGATGGTTTGGCTAGTTGAGAGAAAGTAGCAGGTTGCTTTGCTGAGGGGAATAGAGGGTGACATAGTTGAGGAAGGATGGGCCGCAAGAGAAGCCATTAGTGGAGCAAGGATTGCAACATAGACAAAAGGGTGAATCAATCTTTAAAAGGAGATTCGAGGATCTACTAAAAGTGCAACACCATAGATTATAATAGTGACTCAAACTGTGGTGGTGATGACAAAGGAGACTGTGACTGTAGTGAGGACAGGATGACACTACATTAGAAGTTTAGAGAAAGAGTACTTTAGAGGAGGATTGCATCTTCTGAATTACAGAGAAGGATTTTTGGAAGCACAATTTCATAACTACTGACACTCAAGAAAGGGTTTCTGATACTACTATAGTGAGTAGTTCTAATTCTATCGGTACTTCTACTGATGCAGTAGAGGGAGCTACAGAGACCTTAAGGAGGGGTGTACCCTTTTGAGGAGATTATGGTAGACTTTGATTATGATGAGGACATGAGAGATTTGCATCTCAGGAGGTGGAAGAGGACTGGTTAGACCATGACTTTAGATATGACCCCTCCTTTTTTTTGCTTTTTTCTTTCAAAATACTTGCAAGTTGATAAGACTACACGAAATAGGATAAGCTATAGATGACATTGAAAAGGCTATCCTTTTTGTTATAATGATGGGTTTATATTTTGCAAGATTTGATCACCATTAAATGAGACATCTTTTATTTTTGCTCTAATTTCTGCTTAAGTCGCCCTTTCGGGTTTTCAATTTAACGAGCATTCTTCTCTTCTTCATTAATTTTTTTTTGTTTATACAAAATAATTCAATGAATGATGTACTAAGCATAAAGAAAATGAGAATCTGATGCAAACAAAATATTTTGTCTTATGATTTGGACCGCACCTGAGTCGGACTGCCTATATGTCCCTTACATCACTTTTCTGTCATTATTTTTTTTCATTTTTTAGGAAGAATCAGGTCCTTATAGTTTTGATTATATATGTATAAAAAATAAAAATGAAATGCAGATGTAATCTTTGGATGATGTATTGTTTTAGCTGATTTAGGTTGCCAAGATGGGAGAATTCGTTCCAGTCCATGTTTGTGAAGATGATGCCTTTGTCAGATAGGATCTTCTTGTACTGTCTACCCTAGTTTAGTTTGAACTTCCTCTTGGATCATGAATATGAGCTTTGGATTTCTTTCATAACTAGATTTTCTTATTGCGAACCCTTGTCTCTTACTTTCTAGTTGAAGTGCTCGGCTAGTCTCCATTGATAATCTTGAATTTTGTACAGAGCATCGATTCTCTTTTCCTCGATGGCATCCAGTTGGTCATGATATCTTTCAGTCTATTCTATCTTTATTCTCCATGACTTCTCTTTGACAAGCTTCTTGTGTATGTAGGTAGGGATCTCGTGAACTACAATACTTGGATCATCCCTATCTTGTCTTTTATAGAATAGTCCATGAGCTTTTCCACTACTGCCATGCAAATGCTATGTATGGGATTTTGGATTTTTTTTTGTGCCATAATTAATTAATCCTTTTGCCTTTTTCATTTCTTTTTTGTTTTGTTCTCTTTTTTTTTTCTTGCTTTTTTTTTAAGATGTCCCATTTAAAGATGAATAAAAAAAAATTGAAGCAAATTAGAAAGTTCAAACTTTTTATTACTAATAAAAGTCCCATCATGAGCACATTAGAGGATAAGCCTAGAAGGTGAAATATAAACTCAAAAGGACAAGAACTGATAGATTCAAAAAGAAAAATTTAATAGAAAATAGACTCAAAGACCTAGATTTAGAGTTAGTCTTATGTGACTCAGACATGGGCTCAAAAGACTTAAATAGTGGTATGCAGTGCTGGCACTCTTCTCAAAGTGCCAATTATTAAGTGAAGCTTGAGATGGTCGGGTGAGCTTAGTGGTTCAGAAAAAGATTGGTGGTGATGCTAGACTTTAGGTCTATGAGCAATGATGTCTCCGCTATCAATGAGGTCTTGAATTTTGTGCTCAGAGTATTGCATGCATTAGTTTTGTGCCTGGCCCTTGATAATAGTCGCAGTGGTTGGTAGCATTATAACCCTTGGGTAAAGGGTTTGAAGGAGGTTGTGGGTCTAAAGGCTTAACTAGATTAACCTCTAAGGCTTTCTTATGAACGACGCTGAGGGGCATGCTTAGCTCAGAAAAAGTCCTCATTGTTTCTAACTTCATTGGCTGATGACAGGAGACAATATTTACCTCTCCCTCTCTTTGGGTCATAGAATTGGTG
Organism: Reutealis trisperma; assembly: GCA_947687605.1. Taxonomy (NCBI): domain Eukaryota; kingdom Viridiplantae; phylum Streptophyta; class Magnoliopsida; order Malpighiales; family Euphorbiaceae; genus Reutealis; species Reutealis trisperma. The sequence goes on from CANTUT010000491.1 coordinate 643,682, forward strand.
GTATTTTAGTGTTCTTATGATACCTCAAACCAAAGGACTGATCCTTGACTTGTCTCGATGATAACTCTATATTTTTAGAGTTATTTTATTTGTTTAAACTCAAATTTTAGCTCAGTTGTCAAGAATGCAATAATATTATTACTTATTTTTAGAAATAAATAGTTCTACAATTTATAAATAAATTATAATATTTTTAGTATTTTTATTTTATTTTTGCAGATTAAAATGATGTCATAATGATGCAGTAATATCATGACTCAGGTGATGATATCATTTTATAAATGATGCAGATAATGATGTCATTTTATAAATGATGCAGGTAATGATGTCATGAAATTAATGATGCAAGAGATGATGTCATGAAATTAATGATGCAAAAGATGATGTCATGAAAATAATGATGTAATCAATGATGCAACATGGTTGAAAATGAAGATGGAATTTGCCTATAAATAGGTATTACCTCCCTTCTCCAAAATTACAATTCAAAGTAGCAAAAAATAGATGTAAAGAGAGTTACATATATTTTCTTAGAGTAGATTTCTTTTATTGTTATTTTGATCAAGAGGAGGAGTTTTTGGAGCTTGAGTTTATCAAAAATTGTATCTTAAAACAAGTTCTTCCTAAACTTTATTCTTGAATTTAATTATAAGTTGTTATTATGTTTGTTATTTTGTTTGTTAATTTAATTATTTCTTCATTCTCAATTATGAGTAGCTAATTTTATTTTCTAGGATTTAGATATAATGTTTTGATTTGCATATGATTATTTATATTTAATTAATTGGATTTGATTATTGGAATTAATCTTTTATCTTAGAACTTAATGCTTGCAATTAACTGGCCATTAATTGTATGATTTAAGATATTGTGTGAAGTAGCGAGAGTGAAAACACAATATTAGTTCATTAGAATAATTGACCTAGGGAATATATTGTCTAGAGATAAGAATACTCCTTTGTGATTTTTAAAAGGATTTTCATAAAATTTAATAGGTTTGTGTTAATTGCTTATGATCACGAGAATAGACATAACGATAATATGAACACACATGTTATATCTTGAGAGAGAACATCATATAATTTAGGGAAATCTAATCATTAATTTTAGCAAAAATAATCCATTTAAAGATTATAAAGAAATCATATGTGATCAATTGATGAATTCTAAATCCTAGACCTTTAATTTTATTTCATATTTATCATCATTTATTTACTTGAATTTCAATTTAGCTGAAAATATAAATTCTCATAATTGATTTTCTAAATAATAGAGTAATCTTAATTTTGGTACTTGTCAACCTTTCTCTGTGGATTCGACACTCTATTCACACATTATTGCTTGACACGACCTATATACTTGCAAAAATCGTGCAAAAATATTTTTGGCGCTGTTGTCGAGGAAGGCAATTGCTGAAAATATCAATATAAGTGATATACTCTATTAGTTTAGATACCTTAATTTATTTTTAAAACTGAATTTTTATCTTGTTTATTGTATAGCTCGTATAGGTGTTTATGAGAAACGATCCTGAAGCAATTTTAGAGGAATTGGATCTTGAAATTGAGCGAAGGTGTAAGGCTTTAACCAAAGCCAAAAAGGAGAGACTTAGAAAAGAGAAAGCAGACAAGGCCAACGAGCAAGAGGTTTTGGAAGAAGGAGTAGAATTTGAGCAAGAAACTTTTGAGGAAGGACTTGAAGGAATAGAAGAAGAAATGGCGGACAATGGAGCTAATAGGGCATTATGCGAATTTGCCATGCCAAACTCGGTTATGTGATCCAGCATAGAAAGACCCACTGTTGCAGCTAACAATTTTGAGATCAAACCTTCGTTCATTCAGATGGTTCAGCAGTCTCAGTTTGGAGGAGGAGTCATGAAAGATGCTAATGCTCATTTGGCAAATTTCTTATAAATCTGTGATACAATCAAGATGAATGGCGTTACTGATGATGCCATTAGATTGAGGCTTTTCCCATTTTCTCTTAGGGATAAAGCAAAAACTTAGTTGATATCTCAAGCCCTAGGATCAATCACTACATGGGATCAACTCATAAGTGCTTTTCTTGCAAAATATTTCCCCCTATAAAGATTGATAAGCTAAGGAATGATATTACTAGTTTCATTCAATTTGATGGAGAGACACTATATAAAGCATGGGAAAGGTTCAAAGATTTGCAAAGAAAGTGTCCTCATCATAGTATCCCAGACTGGATGATAGTGCAAACTTTTTACAATGGTCTTTCAAATCAAATAAGGAACACTATTGATGCAGTAACCGGAGGAGCTCTTATGAACAAAAGTACCATCGAGGCTCATAATCTTCTTGAGCAAATGGCGACTAACAACTACCATTGGTCCAATGAAAGGACTACAACAATAAGGGTTGCAAGTGTTCAATAGGATGATGGGTATTCTCTTCTTGTAGCAAAAGTTGATGCAATGGCCAAGTCATTGGAGAGGGTAAACATTAATGCTCCATCAAGTAGTCATCCAATTGTTTATGACTCATGTGGGGATAATCATCATAATTTTGAATGCCATGGAGTAGAGCAAGTCCAATTTGTCTCTAACCCCAATAGGCAACAAAATAATCCCTACTCAAACACCTACAATCCAGGATGGAGGAATCACCCTAACTTAGCATGGGGAAATCAAGGAAACCAAGGAAGCAATCTAAGGCCACCATACCAATCCAACTTTCAAGGGAGAAATCAAATTCCATCCCAAAAACTATAAGAAATCAAGTCTTCCTATGAAACCGCTTTGGAGAAATTCATAGCAGCCACTTTTGAAAGGTTTGACAAGTTAGAGAAACACTATGATAAGTTGGAAGCCAAAGTTGATCAAATTACTAGCCAAAACAGAAACTTAGAGTTTCAAATGGGGCAAATGGCTAACTCTTTTAATGCAAGACCTCAAGGTAAATTACCTAGCAAAACTAAAATTAATCCTAGAGAACAATACAAGGCAATTACTTTAAGGAGTGGCAAGCAACTTGAAGAAGTGGTATCAAAGAAAACAAGTGAATATAGTAGTGAAGTTTCAAGAGAAGATACCCTAATAGATCAAGCTAAAGAAGAAAAATGAGAGGAGGTATCTAAACCTTCGCAAGTCAAGCCTTATGCACCACCCATTCCTTATCCTTAAAGATTGAAGCAGCAAAAGTTAGACAAACAATATGAGAAGTTTCTAGAAATTTTTAAACAACTTCACATAAACATACCATTTGTAGAGGCCTTGGCACAAATGCCATCCTATGTGAAGTTCCTTAAAGTTTTGCTGTCTAACAAGAGGAAGATTGAGGAGCATGCTGTGGTAGCACTTACTGAGGAGTGCAGTGTAATTATTCATAGCAAACTTTCACAAAAGCTCAAAGATCTAGGTAACTTTTCTATCCCTTGTCTAATTGGTACCACTAAATTTAAAAAGGCTTTATGTGATTTAGGAGCTAGTGTTAGTCTTATGCCTTTATTTATTTATAAGACATTGGGGTTGGGTGAGCTAACCCTAACCACAATAACCTTGCAATTAGCTGACCGTTCTGTTAAGTATCCAGTAGGTATCATTGAAAATGTCTTGTTAAAAATTGGTAAGTTTCATATACCTGTGGACTTTGTGGTATTGGACATGGATGAGGATGTTGAGATCTCGTTGATTCTCAGAAGACCATTTTTAGCAACAGTAGGAGCCTTAATTGATTTAAAACATGGCAAATTGACTTTGAGGGTAGGTGATGAGGAGATTGAGTTTGACATTGCTAAAGCCAAAAAGCAACTTGCCATCATGGATTATTGCTTTCAAATTGATGTCATTGATGAGGAAGTTCAAGAAGTCTTAGAGGAAAAACATTTTGCGAACGCCCTAGAAACATGCTTGGTTAATGGAGCAACTAGCAAGAATGAAAATCATGAGGTTGCCACAATTGCTAGTCTTTTTGAGGGGAGCTCACCTATGCCTTTCTGTAGGAGACAACAATTTGAAGAATTAGAAAAAGGTAAGTCACTTCCTCCACCATCAATTGAGCAAGCACCAGTTCTTGAGTTGAAACCACTTCCTGCACATCTCAGGTATGCATTTCTTGGTCCCAATGATAATTTGCCTGTGATTGTGAATGCAAACTTGAATGATGTTCAACTTAAGAAAACATTGAGAATTTTGAGGGAAATTAAATCAACAGTAGGTTGGAATATTTCTAACATTAAAGGGATTAGTCCAACTATTTGTATGCAAGGAATTTTGATGGAGGATAACCACAAACCTTTAATTAAACATCAACGTAGGTTGAATCCAAACATGAAAGAAGTAGTTAGGGCTAAGATTACTAAATTATTAGATGCAGGAATAATTTATCCCATTTCTGATAGTTCTTGGGTTAGTCCTGTGCATATAGTACCCAAACAGGTGAGATGACTATCGTGAAAAATGAAAATAATGAATTACTTCCCAATAGGACTGTAACAAGTTGGAGAATGTGCATTGACTATAGAAAACTGAATAATGCTACCCGAAAGGATCACTTTCCTTTGCCTTTTATTGATCACATGTTAGAACGGCTTGCAGGTAATAGATATTTTTGTTTTCTAGATGGTTATTTAGGGTATTTTTAAATTCCCATTGCTCCTGAAGACTAGGAAAAGACCACTTTTACATGTCTCTATGGTACTTTTGCATATAGAATAATGCCATTTGGTTTGTGTAATGCCCTGGCTATTTTTCAACGTTGCATGTTGTCTATTTTCTCTGATATTGTTGAGAAGTCCATAGAGGTCTTCATGGATGATTTTACTGTGTATTGCTCTTCATTTGATGCATGCTTAGAAAACTTGAGAAAAGTTTTGCAACGTTGTGTTGAGTACATTTAGTGCTAAATTGGAAGAAGTGCCATTTTATGGTACAAGAGGGAATTGTTTTGAGGCATAAAATTTCTCAAGTAGGAATTAAGGTAGATGGCGCAAAAGTGGAGACTATTGAAAAAATGCTTCCACCTACCAATGTAAAAGGGATAAGAAGTTTTCTTGGACATGCCAATTTTTATTATCGGTTTATAAAAGATTTTTCTAAAATTGCGAAGCCTCTCTATGATTTGCTTAATAAAGATGCTACTTTTGATTTTAACTAGGAGTGCTGGATTGCTTTTAATAGGCTGAAGAAAGCTTTGATTTTAGCTCCCATTATTGCATCGCTTGATTAGAGTTTGCCATTTGAAATCATGTGCGACGCAAGTGACTTTGCAATTGGAGCTGTCTTAGGCCAAAGAAAGGATAAAAAGGTATATGTGATATACTACACCAGTAAGATCTTAAATGATGCACAAAAAAATTATGCAACTACTGAAAAGGAGATGTTGGCGATGATAGTGGCGATAGACAAATTTCGCTTCTACTTGGTTGAGTCAAAAGTTATAGTCTTCATAGACCATGCAGTAATTAGGTACCTAATGTCCAAGAAAGATGCCAAACCTAGATTGATCAGATGGATACTTTTGCTTCAAGAGTTTGACTTAGAAATCTAGGACAAGAAAGGAGTGGAGAATGTGGTTACTGACCATTTGTCTAGGTTGGAAAGAGAGCGAACAGCTGAAGATGACGAGCCAATCAATGATTATTTTCCAGAGGAGTAGTTATGGGTAGTGAAGGGATCAACTACATGGTTTGCTGATTTTGTTAATTACTTAGTGAGTGGAATCATTCTTAGTGATTTTTCTTATCATTAGAAAAAGAAATTTCTTGCAGATGTCAAGTATTATTTCTGGGATGAACCATTACTTTTTATGTATTGTGGAGATGAGATGATCAGAAAATGCATGCTAGAGGAGGAAATTCCAAGCATTTTGGAGAATTGTCATTCTAAAGAAAGTGGAGGGCATGCTAGCACAGATAAAACAGTTGCAAAGGTATGGCAATGTGGTTTTTATTGGCCTTCTATGTATAAGGATGCCAAAAACTTTGTGATGTCTTGTGATCATTGCCAAAGAGCAGGGAACATAACTAGAAAGCAAGATATGCCACTTAATGGGATTTTAGAGGTTGAAATATTTGATGTTTGGGGGATTGATTTCAAGGGACCATTCCCTTTATCCCTAAACAATCGATATATTTTGGTAGTGGTCGACTATGTGTCAAAGTGGGTTGAAGCAATTCCAAGTGCCACTAATGATTCTAGAGTTGTGCTGAGGTTTATTAAAAAGAATATTTTTGCTCGATTTGGTATTCTGAGAGCCATTATCAGTGATAAAGGCTCCCATTTTTGTAATCGGGCTCTTAACGCTTTGTTAAAGAAAAGTGGAGTCAACCATAGAGTAGCCACTCCGTATCATCCTCAAACGAGTGGTCAGGTGGAAATTTCAAATAGAGAATTGAAGAATATTTTAGAAAAGATAGTGAATAATTCTAGGAAGGATTGGGCACTTAAATTGGACGATGCTTTATGGGTGTATGGGACTATTTTCAAGACCCCAATTGGTATGTCTCCATACCGACTTGTCTTTGGTAAAGCTTGTCACTTACCTGTGAAGCTCGAACATAAAGCTTACTGGGCAATAAGAAAGTTAAATATGGATGTGGAAGCTGCTGGTCGCAAGAGATTACTTCAATTGACTGAGCTTGAAGAGATACGTCTGGAAGCTTATGAAAATGCCAAGATTTATAAAGAGTGCACCAAACGTTGGCATGACAAACACATTCATAAGAGGCACTTTGAAGAAGGCCAATAGCTATTGCTTTTTAACTCACATTTGAAACTTTTTTCAGGAAAGTTGAAATCTAGATGGTCAGGACCATTTCGAGTAGTGAAGGTATATCATCATGGAGCTGTGGAGCTGCAAAACAATGTGGGAGAAACATTCAAAGTAAATGGACAATGCCTTAAACCTTATTTCAGTGGAGATTTGGTGGAATAAGGAATAGTTTACTCTTTAAAAGAGGCCACATGATCAAAATTCTAAGAAAGTCTAGCTAAAGACTATAAATTAAGCGCTTTTGGGAGGCAACCTAAATTTCTAACTTCTTTATTTATTTATTTATTTCTTTTTTCTAGTTTCCAAAATAAAAAAATTTAAAAAAATATAAAAAAAAATTGATGTTTTCTATGATTAGTTTCTCATACTTGCTTTTAGTTGTTTCATGATATTTTATAGGAAACAAGAAAGTGGAATGCACGTCCTGCTTAAAATTTGGAATCCATTTTTCTACAAGAGGGAGTATTTTCTTTCTTTTGGTTTGCTTCTTTACCATTGAGGACAATGTCAATTGCAAGTTTGCGGGAGGATTAGTTTCTCATACCTGCTTAGGCATTGTTTGTTTAGCTTGTTACTTATATCCACCCTTATTTTAATTTTTCCCCTAGTTTACCCCTTTGTGCCTTGTTAATTTTAGCCTTCTTTCTTTGTTAATGAATCTTAATTGTTACCTTCACCCTAATTGTGAGATAATTTTGTCATGTTCACATTCCAATGAATAGAAAAGGGAATTATTGAAGTTTGGGGGATCTCTAATAACTAAGAGTATTATTTATTTTAAAAGACCACCTTATGCTTAAAATAAGTTTGGGGGAAAGCAAGAAAATTGAATTAAATAAAAGTTAGTAGTTCTTGCTTATTCTTAAAATGATGTTGTTGGTGACTAAAAAAAAAAAAAAGAAGAAGAAGAAGAAGAAGAAGGGGGCTTAAAAGAAGAAAACATTGAAAAAGAATGGTGGTTAAGATGAAAGGGATCCTTCATTAATTTAATCCCTTTAGTTGAGCTATTGATTTTCTTTTGTAAACATGGCATAATTATCTTACTTTTATTCATTTATCCCTTTCTTTGTTCAGCTAAAATACCTTGTGTTAGCCCCATTACAAGCCTAATCAAGACCTATTGATCTCTTTTGATTTGTGAATTTTATTAGTGGAGATTGTTTGCATTAAAATGCTTATGAGATTTGTACATCTATTTTATATCTTTTGATAAAGGAATTTAAAGATATCAGTGTGTATATACCTATCTAAAGTGCAACAATTTCTTTACGGTTGATTTAGTGCATGGTTATTCAAGGCATGATTAAGATAACGATTGTTTTGAACCTAAGATAGAAGCTTGACTTGCAATACTATTGATATGTTGTTTGTAAATATTAATTTCTTGATACCTTTGAAAAATTATTCAAACTAAGCATGAGAGGATTAAATTTCCTTTTTGAAATAAATTTTGAAAGTTTAGAGTTTTATAAGTATTCGTGGGTATCACTATTGGAAACTCTCACAAGACTATAACTCTTTCCCTATGGGACACCTAGGGGTTTAAAGGCTTGTTGTATATGCTAAATGCAATCGTAATTTCCTATAAAAATGGACTAGTTTAGGTTTTGAATTTTCTTTTGCTTGAGGATAAGCAAAAACTTAAGTTTGGGGGTGTGATAACTCTATATTTTTAGAGTTATTTTATTTGTTTAAACTCAAATTTTAGCTCAGTTCTCGAGAATGCAATAATATTATTACTTATTTTTAAAAATAAATAGTTTTATAATTTATAAATAAATTATAATATATTTTTAGTATTTTTATTTTATTTTTGCATATCAAAATGATGTCATAATGATGCAGTAATATCATGACTCAGGCGATGATGTCATTTTATAAATCATGCAGACAATAATGTCATTTTATAAATGATGCAGGCAATGATGTCATGAAATTAATGATGTAAGAGATGATGTCATGAAATTAATGATGCAAGAGATGATGTCATGAAAATAATGATATAATCAATGATGCAACATGATTGAAAATGAATATGGAATTTGCCTATAAATAGGCATTACCTCCTTTCTCCAAAATCACAATTCAAAGTAGCAAAAATTATATGTAGAGAGAGTTACATATATTTTCTTAGAGTATCTTTCTTTATTGTTATTTTGATCAAGAGGAGGAGTTTTTGAAGCTCGAGTTCATCAAAGATTGTATCTCAAAACAAGTTTTTCCTAAACTTTATTCTTGAATTTAATTATAAGTTGTTATTATGTTTGTTATTTTGATTGTTAATTTAATTATTTCTTCATTCTCAATTATGAGTAGCTAATTTTATTTTCTAGGATTTAGATGTAATCTTTTGATTTGCATATGATTATTTATATTTAATTGATTGGATTTGATTGTTGGAATTAATCTTTTATCTTATAACTTAATGCTTGTAAATAACTGGCCATTAATTGTATGATTTAAGATATTGTGTAAAGTAGTGAGAGTAGAAATACAATATTAGTTCATTAGGATAATTGACCTAGGGAATGTATTGCTTAGAGATAAGAATACTCCTTTGTGATTTTTAAAAGGATTTCCATAAAACTTAATAGGTTTGTGTTAATTGCTTATGATCACGAGAGTAGACATAAGGATAATATGAACACACATGTTGTATCTTGAGAGAGAACATCATATAATTTAGGGAAATCTAATCATTAATTTCAGCAAAAATAATCCATCTAAAGATTATAAAGAAATCACATGTGATCAATTGATGAATTCTAAATCCTAAACTTTTAATTTTATTTCATATTTATCATCATTTATTTACTTGAATTTCACTTTAGCTTAAAATATAAATTCTCATAATTGATTTTCTAAATAATAGAGTAATCTTAATTTTGGTACTTGTCAACCCTTCCTTGTGGATTTGACACTCTATTCACACACTATTACTTGGCATGACCTGTATACTTGTAGAAATCGCGCAACACCCGATTAGATCAAATCCTCGATCTTAGTGGCAGTGACAATGAGAGCTTTAAAAATAAGGAGGTACTGAGTTTGCAGATAAGCCTGATATTGCAAGAGAAGCTTTGTAATGATGATGTCAATTTGCTCTACTTCAGATGGATGATTCACCATTTGTGCTACTTTCACACTCCATGTTGTAAGGAATGCAGTGAAGGACTTTCTTTGGCCTTGCTTAGTGGTTTCTAGATCTCAACAGGTGACATCCACCTCAATGTTATAGTGGTATTATTTGACAAAAGCATTGCAAATGTCATTCCAACTTTTCTTATGATTTGGGTCTAGATCTAATAACCACTTAACAGCAGCTCTGGTCAATGACTATTATAATAACTTAGCAAGGAGCTCATTATCCACACAAAAGGGTCTCATGGTACCCACGTACATTTTGAGGTGAGTTTTGGGACACGTGGTGACATTAAACTTGTCCATGACCGGCATTTCAAATTTTGGTGAAACCCGTGCATTTGGGAAGAGAGTTAAAGAGTCGACATCTATCATATCTTTGAGCTTCTTGATGTTTTTGAGTGTTCTCTCCATAGCCTCAATTTTCTCCATCAATTTCTTAGCTTTGGGAAAGTTAGAAAAATCTCCATTTTGAAAAGGATTCATAGTGGGAGAAGGAGTGGTTGCATTCAAGTCCACGGTAGGAGAGGTTGGAATTTCAGGTGCTTTCCCTTTATCGGTGAGATCAATAATAGGGGAAGTAGGAGCAGGGTATGGCTAGTTTTGGCTTGGGTAGATGCAGGCTCAACACAAACAAGAGGAGGAGTAATAGTGGCATTGGTCATTTCCTTGACCTCATTGATGATGGACTGGTGTTAGGAATTGAGGACATCAGTAAAGGTGGCAGACTAGGCATTGAGAGCATTGGTGAAAGTGTCGGCTTAGGTCTTAAGGGCGATGGTGACTATAGCTTGAAAAGTTTCCTCTTGTTTCTCAAGGAGATTGATGAAAAAGGTGCTCATTGCATTTTGGTCAAAGGGGCTGGAGGTGTCAGCCATCGGTATCTTTAAAACATAAAATAGAAAAACAGGTAACAATATAAAATTGTGAAGAAAGAAAAGGAAAAGTGTGTTGGGAAAAGGATTCCTCCCATATGGTTGGTCATCGGGTTTACATATTGACAGGAAGAGTGTGTGAGGTATTTTGGGGTAATAGACCACCAGTTTAGGTCTTTGACATGTTTAAGGGTTTATCTTGTTGGGTTTCTCATGTTATGTATGCATGGTAATGTCATGATGTATGCCAAAAAAGGTTTCATGGGTATATGCACAAATATCTCTATTATTATGGTACATGGAACCTAGGGTCAATGCTAGGGTAGCTATATGTAAAAGGGTAAAGGGTGGTTTGATTAAGGGTCCCCGTCCCACTAAAGCATTGACATACCTAACCACATGTGAGGCAAGGAGCCTCGCATGGGTCTAACGGTACTAATTGCTTGTTACACCATTGAAATGATCGAGATTCGTCGCGGGGTGGAATGCTTTCGCTATCTCCTAACATACTTAAAGAGAGTTGTTGAGCCAATGCTACTCACCATCCAAAAGTTTTCCTAAAGCTAAGGTCAGGCAAGGAGCCTTTATTATGCAAAGTGATGTATGAAAGTCAAATTACACTTAATGAGACAAATAGAGATTATTTTTGAAAAAAATTTTTCCTTAACCAAATAATAATCCTCTTATTTTCCTTTTATTAAAAGGTGGCAATAGTCCCCAGCAGAGTTGCCAGCTGTGAGGTCTAACCCGAGCACAAGCCTAGTCCGCTAGAGGGAACCAAGATGTTCATTCAAGTTTAGACTAAGGATGGAACTCTCAGGTTCATATTTGGTTGATTTTGAAAATAATTTTAGGAGTCACCACCTTAATTTTATTTAGTTGGAAAAATATTAAGGAAAAAAATCCAAATTGACTCCAATTTATTAATTTTTACTTTAATTTCTTCATGGATAAAATCACTAGCCTCGAACCAGGTTGAGCTTGGAGATAAGGTTTTCGGTTTTAAATAATCAAAATTTGGCTCTTTTAATTTGACTTTGAAAATTAATTTCATGGATGATAATGTTATATGACAATATCATGATTAATGCATGAGTATGGTATGAGTGCAATGAGAAAATTAAAATCAAACATTCACAAATTACATTAAAAGAAAAAAGGGAAAAGATTGATTGGGATTTGGTTTTGAGGTTTGGATTTAGATTCCAAACATGCCTACGTACCCCATTGAATGGGGATCAAAACCCACGTAGTTCATTCCATGATTAAGTGGAAGGGTTTAGGGGTTAATTGGATTGATAGATTTGATTTGGGTTAAAAAAGCCGATACCTTGACTTTTGGTGGGCGAAGGGTTTTACCGGACTAATGTTCTGTTTTATCGGGACTAAGAGAGTGGATTAATTGAGAGATTAACTAATTAATTAAAATGATTAAATAACTAATTAATATGATGAAACAGATGGATAGATTAATTAATTAATTAATTTGGATGAATGATGGATTAAGAAAAATGATTAATTTGAATTTGAAAAGTGATTAATTAATTAATTGAAAAGATTAATCAATTAATTAATTGAGTGAATAATTTTAATTAAAAAAAGAGAGTTTTAATTAATTAAAAAGATTAATTAACTTGGTTAAGATGAGATAATTAATTAATTAATTAATTAGAGAGTGGTTGGAGGGAGAAGAAGAGATGAATTAGATGATAGGTATCAACTCTAACTCAAGGTGTGTTTGAAATGAGGAAATGGAAGGGCTATTCATAGGAAAAATGAGATGAGGGTAATATAGGAAGTGAAAATGTGGAAATATGAAAAGGATAGGACTAAAAAATATTAAAAAATGAAAAAAGAGAGGGCTTTTTTAGAAATTGGATCTAGCGGATGGCATGGATTCACGCCGATCTAACGTGGCTACCGCGTGTGGGAAGTGCGACGGGCTGTGTCAGACAAACACAGCTGCATTAGATTTTAAAATAGCTGGCCCTTTTTTTTTTTTTTTTTTTTTTAGGGATTGGTTGGTTTAGTGTTTAGGAAATTTAGATGTTTAGATAGCAATGTAACTAAGGCTAAAAAAAATTTCTTTCTAGAGCACTGCCCCCAAACCCTCGCCCGCTAACCAGCTAGCGAGACTGCTATAATGGCTCCGTGTAGCGTATTAAACTTAGTAGGTGCTAAGGTGCGGCTAAATAATGAGGATGCAAAATTAAGGGTTCACACTTAAAAGAGGTGAGTAATCCAATCTGCATCTTAAAAGAAATAGAAGTCCCATCAGCAGGAATGGCAAAGTTGCCATTTACAATTGGCACTGCCCTATATAGTGTAATAGTCATAAACACATTTGTAGTGATCAAAGTACTATTAGCCTATAATGTCTTGCTTGATAGACCTTTGCTATATGACTTGTATGCTTTCACTAATATAAGGCACTTGAGAATGATGGTTCCTAAACCTGATGGAGGAGAATTTTACATGTACGATACACAGGAGAAGTACAAAACCAGACAAGAAAGAAAAAGGGCAAAGAAAAGCTCCATTATAGTGAAAGTTGAAAAATAGCTACAATGAAAGCCACTATAGCTATCCCAAAGCAACGACGGTTGAAAAGCTAGAGAAATTTCTAATGAAAGAATAAAAGCTAGAACAATTCCTATTGATGAACTCTTCCCTATGGGAAGAACAAAAATCATATGCCTATCAGTTCTTAAAAGAAAATATAACTAGTTTTGCTTGGTCTTCAGTAAGGATGGGGGGTAAGCCCTAAGGTAATAACTCACCAACTGAACATAGATCCTACCTATAGAGTAATCAAATAAAAGAAGAGTTGCTTCGGCCCATAGCACCAAGCAATGATTAAGTTGGAGGTAGACAAGCTTATTAAAGTAGGGTTCATAAGAGAAGCACAATATCCAGAATGGCTGGCAAATATGGTGCTAGTCAAGAAGGCAAATGGATCCTACAAAGTGTGTGTGGACTTCATAGACATGAAGAAGGTATGTCCAAAGGATTCTTTTCCTTTACTCATGATAGAAAAACTAGTGGACTCAATAGCTAAATATGGATTTTTATCTTTTCTTGATGTAAAATAGGGATACCATCAAATCAAGATGCACCCAGATGATGAGAATAAGGCCTCATTCATCACAAAGAAGGGTATCTACTATTATGTGTCAATGTCCTTCAGCTTAAAGAATGTTAAGGCTATATATCAATGCCCAATAAATAAAATGTTCAAAGAACAACTAGGTAAGAACCTAGAGGCATATGTAGACAATGTGATAGTGAAAAGCAGAGTTTTGAAGACTACCTCTACGATTTAATTGAAGTATTGCGGGTGATGAATGAGTATGGGATGAAGCTCAACTAAGAGAAATGTGCCTTCTTCATCTAAGGAGGTAAATTCTTGGGATGCATGGTTAGTGAAAAGGGAATTAAGCCCAATTTAGATAAGGTGAAGGTAATCTTGGACATGGAAGCTGTTAGGAATGTTAAAAAAGTGTAGAGACTAATGGGGTGGATTGTTGCACTGAATAGGTTCATGCCAAAATCAACAAAGAAGTACCTACCTTTCTTTAAGAAATTAAGAAAATCATTAGCCTTCAAAAGGAAAAAGGAATGTCAGGCTACTTTCAAAGAATTGAAGACTTTGAGTCAAGCTTGAGTCTTACTGAGTGAAGAAGTGTTGATCCATTTATCTACCTTGAGTCAAGTTATGAGTTTAGTGTTAATCAGAGAAGAGGGATCAATTCAAAAGCCAATTTATTACTTCAATAAAGTCCTTTAAGGGGCAAAACTGAACTATCTTTTGATAGAAAAATTAGCATATGTCATATTACTTTCAACAAGGAAGTACATGGTTATCTATAGGCCTACCAAGGAGTAGTAATCACAGACTATCCCCTATAAAAAGTGCTGCAAAGCTAGAAACATCTAAGAGAAATGTTATGCTAGTCGATAAAGTTGGGGTAATATGGGTTACAATATAGGGCAAGGTTAGTAATAAAAGTGCATGCATTGGTGGATTTCATAACTGAATGCTCCTTCGACCTTGAGCCAAAACCAAAAAAAGAATGTCCTGAAAAAGCATATGTGGCTAGGCAGTGATCATCGAAGTTAAATGTCACATCCTATTTTTGGAGACATGATGGTCCTAGAGCATGGGGAGACATAAGGTCACCCACGCCCATAGAACCCACTTATACTTATATAAATACTGCCTAGGATCATACCAAAACCTCTTACATTAACTTAAACAAACCATTTTTTTTCTTTTTCTTTTTTTTAAGGAAACCTTAAGTTGTAGAAGCATAGTTAAAATATACTTTAAACATAATCCATAAGGAAATAATATTCATAATTCACTCAAAACCTTAATAAGTAACATATTAGAATAAACTTAAAAAATAAATATTCCCAAAGCATTTAATGACAACACTTCATAACATGGTATTATTAATGACTTTGACAAGGAATCCCCAAGTGAAGTAGAATGCTTGAGCCATCACCTTGCCTCCTCATATTTGCTCATCTGGAACCACACAAGGAAAAAGGGGTGAGATAGATGATCTCAATGAGTAAATGATAAAGCACATACATTAACACATATTCCTTTGAAAAGGAAACTTGTAGCTTATACACATAGTTTATGATTTTCAATTCAAGAATCAAGTTGCATTTTAGCAAGGGTTCAATTTACCAAGTTTGCAGAAATCACACTTATAACACATAGAGAGTGAAGGCTGTTGCTTTATCACTGGAACACTTAGAGGAGAGGTAGCATTAAATCAAATTCCAACTCTTATCACTTAGAAGGTGTGATGCTGATTAGGCCCTACTACTAAAACCACCCCTTTATAGCTGAGGTGGATACACTACCCCTATCCATCAGGTTAAGACCATGTGCATAGGTTCTGATGATTAACCGCATTGGTACGAAGACTTATGCATAAAAGGTTAAAGGTACCATAGCTAGAGCTAATGGCATTCACATATAACAATAACATTTAAGGCAGCAGTAGCATGTATCATAATAACAATGGCAATTTAACTTTGAGCAAATGATATGAAAATAGTGTAGTTCTATAAAGAATATAAGTTAGGGAAATAATCATAAGGAATTATCTTTAAATAAACAAAAATGGTTTTTGGACCAATTGTCCTTTGGCAACCCAAGCTTAAAAAAGAAATCATTTAATCATATTTTAGGATAGGAAGAACTTAGGTTTCAAAGATCTCAAAGGGTCACATAACATAATATCACATATTTGAAACATAACATAATGTTACTCACGGTTGTAGCATGAATACCGTGTTTACTCACCTTGTGGTTCCTTTGCTCCTAGTACACGTAGCCCTATTGAACCTGTAATGCTTTTCAAACTCTAACATAATATTTAATCAATACTTAGTATTTATTTAATCATGATACTATCCTATCCCATAGCTACCCCATGCACATATAACATTCACATATACTTAGAGTTGCATATATAAGTGCACCTCATCACAATATAAGGTTAAGATACCTTTAGTATACCAAATTGCCTCTAGTCTTGTCTATGGTCATTTCTTCAACTAACATGCAATTTAATCATTTATCATACATAGATATATGTCAATAATCATTAAAATAGATCACACAAAAATTATGGACATTGGGATAAGAATCCCAATGTAGGCCAAATGCCCTTATTTAAAGAAAAACTAATTTTTCTTACTTTTCTTACTTTTTGTCTATTACAGTAATATGTAAAAACATGGTTTGAACCAAGATTTTTCATGTAATCAAAATAAAAATCATTTTAGAATATAAACATATAGAAATCAGCCCATATATACATTCATATGCATGAAAATTTTCAACTTTAGGTTCTAGGATGCAAAATCATGTGTTTTCTTGTGTCCAGTACTTTCCGATTATTACAGCAGTATGTAAACATATGATTTAAATCATTATTTTTCATTCAATCACAATAAATATCAGTTTAAAACATCAATAAATACAAATTGGCAGCCATGGATGTTTTTAATACATGAAAATTCCAAATTTAGGGTTTAGGAAGAAAATCATGAGTTTTCAAGCTTTACGCTCTTTCTGTTTATTACAATGATATGCTAACACATGATTCAAATCATTATTTTTCATCTAAACAAAACAAATATCATATTAGAATTCTTCCATACACAAATCATCAGCCATGTGCACATGAAATCATGGAATTTTCCAACTTTTAAGTTCTAGCACAAAAACCTTGAATTTCCATGTTTTCTAAAACTTTTCAGTCATTATAGTAATATGCAGAAATATGATTTAATCCAATATTTTCATCTAAACACATAAAAAATTAGTTTGAAATTCAATGATGCAGAAATCACCCCCCTTAATGAATTTATGTTTGAAAATTTCAATTTTTGAGTTATAGAATTTACCTTTGGTGAAATCGCGTAGGAAGGTTGATGTTTTCGGTAGACAAATTAATTTCTCTTTCAAAAACTCACCCAAACTGAACTAAATCTATAGAAATCAGTAAACAACCAGTTCAAAATAATTTTCTCATATTTTATTTCATAGAAATTAGATGGGAAATAAAAAAGAAAGAAAAACTTTTGAATACAGGCAAGAAATCGCAAAGTTGAAAGATGTTTTCTTAATTTAGGTAGAGATAATTGTTTTAAGAGAATTTTTCTATCAAAATATAGAAAAATAGAGTGGTGGCTGCTGGAAATATGATGCTGGCCAAATTTTACATTAAAAACTAGGGTTTGGGGTGCAATTTCCACTAAGACCTTTAATGAGCTAGGTTAGGAGTGTTTTAGTGTAGTGGGTTTTTAAGTATTTGGGCTTTTTAATTAACTTAGAGGCTGATTATAGGTAATTAAAAATAAAATATTTTTTTAATTATTTTTTATAAAATTTCCCCCAAAACATTTATTTAAAAATTATTTTAAAATACTCATAAAATTATCTTATGCATAAAAATTGCCTTTTTGCATGAAAATTCATTTTATGTAAAATAAATTATTTTATGCTAATGTACCTCAAATAAATCATTTATTTCATAATAATAACTCATATTAGGCATATTAAAATTATTTTAATATGCCACATACCCTTAAATCACATCACACATGAATTTTCATAAAGTCACATAGTTCGTCACAATAACCCTAAATCCAAACAATTTGTCACTGAAACTCCTAGGGTAGATGTGGGTTGTTATATTAAAGTTAAGCTAGGAATTGTTTGTAGATGGTGCAAGTAGCAAAGAAGGCAATGGCATAGGCATCGTGCTAAAGAGTGCCCAAAGACTTTTGTTAGAATATGCTCTAGGATTGGGATTCAAAGCCATCAATAGCATCATAGAGTATGAGGGCATGATCCAAGGCCTACTCTTCTCAGATTGCCTTTGCTTAGAATTGATAGTGTATAATGACTCACAACTAATGATTAGAGAGATTAAAGAGGGGTCTAAGACCAAAGAAGCCAACGTGGCTAAGTATATGTAGAAGATGAAAGCTATTATTCAAAAGATGAAGGATAGAGGGGTGTAGCTATAGTACCAAAAGATTCAAAGAGAGGAAAATTATAGAGTTGATAGCCTTAACAAACTAGTAGTTACCCATCCTATTGAACTCCCCAAGAGAATATTTGTTTAGACATTGGACTTTCCAAGCACACAGGAATAGACGAAGTAATGGAAATAGATGAGAAACTATTTTGGCAAGATCCTATAAAGATGTATTTGGAGACAAGCAAGCTCCAAGAAAACCTATAAAAAAGCCAAGAAAGTTAAATGGTGAAGTGCTCACTTTTCGTTGTACAATGGAATCTTATACAAGCAAGCATACTCTCTTCCTTGGTTGAGATTGCCTGAGGCCAAGTGAAGTTGAGTACATTTTCAAGGAAATATACAAAAGTTCTTATGGGATGCATAAAAAGGAAAAGTGTTGCTAGCAAAAGTAATAAGAAAAAGGTACTACTAGCCTAGAATAAGGAATGACACCTTGGCCTTCATCGAAGGTGTCCTTTATGCTAGAAGTTTAGTAATGGGATACATATTCTAGCAGTAGAGCAAATGCCCATCTCCAGTCCATAGCCTTTCACTAAATGGGGAATGGATATAGTAGGATCTTTTCCTATGACATCAGGATAGAGAAAGTTCTTCTTAGTGGCGATGGAATACTTTACTAAATGGGTTATAGCTGAAGCACTAGTCACCATTACAGCTAATAAAGTTATTAACTTTTATGGAGGAATGTTGTGCATGGGTTTGGAGTTCTATATCAGCTCATTAGTGACAATAGAAAGCAGTTTAATAATGCCAATGTGCGAGCCTTTTCTTTAGGGCTTCAAATAAGGCAAAACTTCTTATCTGTGGCCCATCCACAAATGAAGGGCTAGATAGAAGTGACTAATCAAACAATCCTACAGGGCTAAAGTGAAGGCTGGATAGATATGGTTGAAGCTAGGCATATGAATTGCATTTATCCTATAGGCATACTGGGTAACTCCAAGGCAACCAACTAAGGAAACACCTTTTAGCCTGACCTATAGGAGAAAAATAGTAATTCCAATGGATATTGGCTTATCTAGTGGCAACTGTAGAGACAAAGATAATGGATAAGCTAAAAGGATAGACTTAGACCTTTTTGAAGTGCTCAGGGATGTGGCATGCATTTGAGCGACAGTTTACAAATAACAAGTTGCTAATTACTTCAACAAGATGTTTAAGAACTGGGTGTTCAGTAAAGGAGACTTGATTTGCTTGAAGCCATAGGAAAGCACGAAGGCATAAGCAAGTTAGCACCAATGTGGGAAGGACTTTTCCAAGTCCAAAGTTCATAGGTCCAAGTACATACAAACTTGTAACTATGGAGAGTGATGAAGTTCCTCACACTTGGAACATTCATCATTTGAAAATGTATTACCAATGAAAAAGCAATAAAAAGGCAAATTTTACATATCAAAAAAGTCCTTCGATATTGTGTGAATGAATGAACTCCAAAAATCCAATAAAACCAATAAGCCATTGGACAAGCTTAAACAGGAAAGTAGAGGCAAAAGGCTAATAGTTACGAGTGCTCTAGGTAGAGTCCTAATTGGCAAAGCTCAACTGTTTAGTGCTCAAGCATCCATTCATAATTGGAATGTGCCTCACAAAGAGCAAGATGGGCTCCTCGTAAAAAGGGCAAGAGCCCTAATGAATTTAGGTAAAAAGACTTAACGAGATTCTAGGCACAACAAACCTAGTAAGGTAGAAAGACCTTGTGAGATTCTAAGCATGAAAAACCTCATAAATATTATGAGATACTTTCCTTAAAGGGAAAACAAAGGTCCTGGTGAACCCAGGCAGGAGAGCTTAGTGAAAGTCTTGGTGATATAACAAAATTAAAAGAAAAAGATGGGTGCCAAGCTCCTAGAAGAAGGTTGGCAAGGCAAAGGAGTCCCAAAAGAAGTTTAGCAGTGTTTGATCAAAGTTTTTCTCTTAAATTAAGGGAAAGAATAAGAGTTAGATTATAAAGGCATAGCTTTCAGACAAAGCCATAGCCTCAAATGTAGTCCTTTGCATCTTTAAATGAAAAAGATCAAGGATAAACATATACACCCTAGGGGATACTCCTTTAGTCTTCTTCAAAATATCTTAATAGTGCTTAGAATTCTTTTATTTCACTACAAAAGCAAAAGAAGAAAAATATGTAACAAGATAGGAAGCATTTTAACACAACATCAATTCATTAAAGGGCAATACAATACTTGGAATATCCTTCAGAAGGACTTGAGGAGT
Organism: Reutealis trisperma; assembly: GCA_947687605.1. Classification (NCBI taxonomy): domain Eukaryota; kingdom Viridiplantae; phylum Streptophyta; class Magnoliopsida; order Malpighiales; family Euphorbiaceae; genus Reutealis; species Reutealis trisperma. The sequence goes on from CANTUT010000491.1 coordinate 664,223, forward strand.
AGGGTTGCCTTTAGCATCCTTCATATGAATAGTGGAACCTATCTTCCCGGCATCATACAGTACCTTCAAATGCATAAGAGTCCTAAGATCCCTTCTCTCATCTTTAGTCAATCTATTGGGCCAATCATCAAGGCCCTCAAAAGGATGCAAAAAAGAGCCAGGAAAGCCAAAACTAGGAGACTTGTCACCCTGGCCATCAATGACTTCAACAAGATTGAACTTGGTCTTCCAATCTTTCACCTAGAAATACCTAAAGCAATCCACCTTAAAAGGTGTTGGAGGGAAAAGAAGATCAGTTTCTGGTTGATAATAAAAGACCACATAATGCTTATTGTTCTCAAGGAGAGATATATTTGGGCTAGTAGAATAGACCTTTTTAGGAGACTGGAGCCACTTGAATAGACATTGTTTACTATTGTCTAAGTTCTCCTTGAAGGCAAGGAAATCAATAGTTTTGCCAAGGGGTGCAATCTCCCCCCATTCCTCCTCCAAGATTTTTTGACATTGAACACAGCTCACTTGGTCTCTCTTGAGAAGATCCTTATTTCTTAGTACCATTAGTAATTAAAGAAGAAATAAGAAATGAAACTAAAGAAGATGAATAGAGAATGCATAGAAATAGCATGAGAGCAAAAGGAATACATAGAGAAAGCAAAGAAGCAAATAGGAGAAGTGAGAAGTTGAAAGCCATATATAAGGAAAAGACTCCTCGATAACCATCCTCAATAATTATAAAAATTTAAAAGGCAATTTAAATTTAAAATTCCCTAGAAAACCATGACAGTTGTAATGACATGTGGAAATATGTCAGAGTGAAGAGACACATATTTAATGCATGGTTGTGTCAGCTATCCATGTATTAAATGACTTTCTTACAGTTAATATATCCTACGTGGGACCCTTGGATGAAGCTCCTAGAACCAATAAGATCACTTTGATTGAGTGAAGTTTCTCAGCTAATCAAAATGGCCAATCAGGTGAAGACCACTTATTAAATGCCTAGCTTCACTCATGCAAAGCCAATAACACCAAAACAAAGGTTTTTTACTTTGGCAAAGCTGAATAAGCCTAAAAGGGAAGACTTACCCATCTTGAGGAGACCCCTTAAGGGCCTTCACCTTTACTTTTATCACAAATAATTTCCCCCACAATCTATTTAGTGTGGCTAGGGATTCATAGTATAAATGTCACTATCATATGTCAAAAAAGGCCTTTGATTAAGTGACACACCCTTGGACTATGTCCTAAGAGACAAGTCCTCAGTCTATGTATCTACTACCTCTACAACAACTACACTAAGTAGAAGCATGCTGTGTTAGGGGATATTCTCTCCCTTTTACAAAAGTCATTGACACCTGCCCTATCCATGAATCATACAAAAAGGAAGGATCAACACATAATTCAAGTAGCTTAAACTCTGCATCTCTCTCTCATCTCCTTCTTTCATTAAAAACTCTCTAACTGGAGAAGAGAAATCTTCTTTCTCTAATCATCGGTGAAGCCCATTGCTGACTAGAGCATCGAAGGCCCTTTTCCAGATAAAAGGCCTGAACCCTTCTAAACCTTTTTCTTTCTTTGCAGACTTATAACATTCAAGCCCAATCTTAGAGATCCAACCCAAATTTCATCTAGTTAGTCTAGCTCTGATCATCTGGTATTGCACCCAAACACATAATCAAATTAATAATTTTGAGGTTTTAAGAGCATCCCTAAAGTACTCTTCATATATGTCAAACTCTTTCTTATAAAGAGTTGCCTTAAACAATAAAGCCCCAATGGACTATTTATCTTTGAAAAATAAGAAGAAAATTGGTTTGTCTCTCCATATTTAGAGAGCCAAATATCACTCTATATTCCTAACTTTAATTAATGCAATACAAATTTCAATGCACTTTATTTAAGATAATTTTAGTCCTATTTTTTCTATTCGACAAACTTAAAGAATGAAAAATTAAAATAGTTAATGCTTATGGGATAAAATAAAATAAAGAGCAAAATGTAGAGTCTATTGGATGTAAATAAATTTTCTACTCTTTATCAACTAGATGCTCTTTATTAAACAAAATATGTTCTTTAAAATAAAGAGCACCATTGGAGATGTTGTAATGTCTCTTAAGTCTTACAAGAAGCTATTACAAGAAGGGTTTAAGCAAATTAGCTTTTACAATGTATACCATAAGATTTTATATGGAGTACAAGTGTTCTAGAAAATAGCCTAAGAATAAATTTAAATATTAGGAGCTTAGATTTTACTTGAATACACTTAATATCACTTATTTTTCACTTATATATCCACTCCTACATTATCTTCAATAACTAAAAATCTTTGCGAATTTTGCTTGAAAATGATAGGTAACATTTATTATTTTCAGTAATATTCTATACTTTACTAAGGTAGTATTGGTGACTTCCATGAAAGAACATTACTTTATTCTATGTGTTAGAAATCTCAATTTCTTCTTGATGGGTAATTTTCATTACAAATTGTTAAACGAGCATTCCCTCTGCTTGGTTGCCTTAGTGAGTAACGTAGTGACCTTCTTGAAGATTGATGACTTTCTTTAGTAACAAGCATTCAAATTAGGTAATGAGTGTGATTTTGCTCTCCTAACAAATTCTTGAAATTCAATTAAATTTAATGTTTATTACCCTTCAAGAATAGGAGTTACCACTTCTATATCAACAAAAATACTTAACAATAATTGTTAAGTGCTTTAAGTGATTTAACAAAGTTTTGGCCTCATCAAAACATAATGGAGACAATATTCTCCCCCTTTTTGATGATGATAAAACTAAGTCACTTACCAATAAATATATAATTTAATGAATTTAGTCAATTAACAAAGAATTTAAGAAATATACAATTCAAAATGACTTAATTCAATTTAAATCTTTCTAAGAGTATATATATACATCCATACACAATGAATTAAAAAAGTATAAGTATAATTTGCCTTTTGATTTAAACTTACTCCCCCTTAATTTGAACTTCCCTTTAAGTACGAATTCGAGATATCAATACATTTCTCTCCCCTTTTATCATAATAAAAAATTAGAGGAGCAATGCAATGACATGATAGTATACGACACATTAAAATGACCAAAAATAGATCAAGCAATTAAAGAAGACAAATATTAAAATACAAAAGATAATGAAGAAAATAGCCAAAAGGATATATAAATAAACTAAATTGGCTCAAAATGGCCAAATTCATGAAACATCCATCAAGCAATAAAGTACCGAAGGAGACAAAGTAAAGAAATGAGGATGAAACTTAATAAAATAATAGGAATGAGCCAAATGGAATAATTAGTGTAAATGTATACGAAGATGAAATGGCTAAGCATCTTTTAGGTCTTGTGGAAGATTTTTGTCTTGGATAGGAGGTGGTAGAGGACCAGTGAAAATGTATACCAGACTAATTCCAATAACAAGATCTCTTTTAATGAGATGAACCAACTCATGAAATGTACTTTGATTGGTTTTTAAAGCATCCAATCTCTTTTGCCAAGAAGCATGATGCTCATCCACTTTCTTCTCAAATGTATCAAATCTTGACTCAAACTTGCTTTTAATAAGTGAGCTTGTCAAGCACTTAGTGAAGTAAAAAGTTGAAAAAAAATATCATTCATAGCAGCAAGTTTTTGGTGTGCATCTTTTTTTTTTCTTTTTTCTCTTTGGTGTAAGGTAGGCTCTCTTGATGCTTGGTTAGTAGCTTGATCTCCTACTCATTCACCTTGAACACCACCTTGATTATGGCTAAGAATTCACTAGCTCTCTTTTCCATTTAATTGTTTTGCATTGATTTTAATAGTTTATTGCATTTAGGGTTATTTGCATTAGTAAATTTCAACCTTCTATTCACCCCTCCCTAAGAGCTTTGCCATATAGGGCCCAACACTTGGGAAAGCTAAAATCAATCATACTTCACAAACCTTAAATAATGGAACCCATCAATCTTTTCACTTATGGTTAGCCAATAAAAAACCCTAATAGCTAAAGCCCTTTTATCATGACCCATCTTTGAGCCGTGACTGTCCTAGGGTATAGGGAGACGTAAGGTCACCTAAACCCGTAGAACAACCTATAACTCATAAGCTATTACTACTAAGTTATCCATAACCCAAGATCATAGCCATAATTCTTATTCCTTATCACCAATTATCGTGTTAATGACCTATGTATTAGCCACTTATCATTTAAATTCATTTTCATGCTCATCGCTTTTGAACTCCATTTTCCAGTGATCTAATTGCAACTCAAGTGAATATTACTTATGTATCTGAACTATACTAAGGTAATATTCAACCACACATACTAATAACATTCTAAGTTATACCATTATTATAGACTTTAACAAAACATAGAGCTCTAGAGTGAAACCTCTCAAATACAATATAATATGTACATGATGGTACCAAAACTAGCAATGCAATTCCCAAGCGAAGACGTGGAACTTGGAATTTACCTTGCCGAACTAGCAACGGGTCCTGAAAATAAATAACAACTATGGGGTGAGACAAAGCTCAATGAGTACAAAATAATACTATATAAAGTAACAAATGGTATAGGGTCTCATGATGATTTCTTATAGCAGTAAAATAAAATGGACCAAGAGTTATTCTTATGAAATACTTTTCCATATATAATAAATATTGTAATTTCTTAGCAGAACATTTCTTTTCTTAGAAATAGGGTGTTTCCCCCACAATCAATCGAGTGGCGACCTACGCCTTGCTCACTCCCCCATTCCTAGTCACACGTACAACTAATCAGGCCGTACGTACTGGGGACCTTAAACCTTTCCTAGCTAAGGTTCAGATAATCTTTACCCTATCTGCAGGTTCATTACCATTATGCATAAGGTCTGATGTATTGTCCCACATAAGAGGGGTATTCTACTTATCATGATATCATTATAACATTTTATTTCTCTATCCATGAAATTATTCAATGGATAATATACCAATAAATAATCAAAGTCCCTATCATGGATCATATTATGAGGTTAAGCAATAAGGCTTATTTGGCCAAGTGCCATAAAGGATATTTAATTCAATATTCGGTAAAGCATATCATGCATGCCAAAGAATTGCAATGCAATTAGGTAAAGTGATTCAACATTCATGCTTATATTTAAAGCACAAGGAATATAATATTATTAGGTACTCACCTTTTGCTCCTTATCTCCTATACCGATAGTTCTAATGCAGATTATAATGAGGCTCGTTAGTATCCCAAGCAATGCCTTTGCCTTTCGATTCGACAGATACACCCAAACAATCCTATATTACTTTCTACTCCTTTAACTTGCTAATCTAATTCTAAACTCAACTTAACATCAACTTCCTACTATTAATCACCAAAACACATTCCAATACATTAAACAATAACATACATAAAGACATTAATTATTTAATCACTTTATTCCAAAATCCCATGTTGTCCAAATCCTTTCATCAAAATAATTAGGTTCCTTTTTCTTCCTAATTCCTTAATTAAATCCTAGGGTCATCAATGGAAACCAATGCAATCAATTTTCTAACATTTAAGAGAATTAACAAAACTCAAAAATCAAAATCTCTAATTTGGTATGTTCCAATTAGAGTTGAAAAATCATTTTCATCAACCACATTTCAAACTGACTTCATAAACTTCAAATTGAATTACTCACAAGCTTATTTAACCAATAAATCAAAAAATTTAAGTTTAAATCTTAGAACTCCCAAGGTGACTCAAAACTCCAGGATTTAGGAAAAATTATCAAATTCATTTTCAAACTTCAAATTAAATATGGATGTATCAAATTAATACTCAAACAATTAACATTCCTACACCAATTGAAATTAATCTCTTTCAATTCCCATAAACCCTAACTTTACCAAATTGGGATGATTTGGGGAAAACCCAAAATTTCTCAATCAAATCTCAAATTGATCTTTCAAAGATGAAATTAATGTCATGCAAAGCCTACCACAATAATCAAACATCAAACTACACTTCACAAACTACACTCCCCTTATATCATGCATTATGCCTTCAAGAATATCAATTTTTGAATAAAATCTCTAAATTAAATTTTTACATTTTTAAACCACTTTTCAACATCCCAAATAACCTTAGATATTGTTAAAAAAAATTTTGGACACGTCCCATAAAATCCTAGTTTGGCCGAACCCTGCCTAAACTTCCTCCTTATTGATTTTTCATGCTTCTCTTGTTATTATTCACCTATTAAACCCCAAATCCTCAACCCCCATTCTCATATTTCATCACTTAACATGCCATACTAACTCTTTTTTCAAATCATTCCACCAAAATCCAATTATAGAAATTAAAAGAAAAGGGAATGATTGCTAACAATCTATCACACTTAGGCTAAGAAAAGAAAGGAATCACTTAAGTAATAAATCTCACCTTGAAATGCTCCAAATTTAGCTCTAAGTTGAAGAACAAGTTGAGAGGTTTTTAGTCTTTGGTAAGGGTGAAATTTTTGGTGTAGGTTACAAATGAAATGGTGTAACACATTTTCATTTTATATACAAATAGAATCAATGGTGGTGATTTAATCCTACAAGATCAATGGTCATATTTTTCCTTAAAATGGAGGACTAAGATTGATCAAGGTGGATGGTTGAGATGGCCCTTAGGTGTATGGTGACTAAGCATCATAATAATGAATCCCATCATCACCAAAATGAACATACACATGGTGATGGAAAAGTGGGAAGCTTAGGTGTTAAAGTTGACATAAGTCAACAAATATGGCTAATCTAACTCCTTCTTATCCTAACCCCTTATTAACTTTTTCTAACCATAATTTGATCAAGCTCCACCAAAATTAGAGACCTTAGGGCCGGCCACTCCATGGGCTTGGGCTTTGAGTCCAAAAGCCCATCAACAAGCCCACCCGAAAATATTTCCCGAACTTAAAAATTTTTCGTAACTTTTTCCCTTCCCTTTCACTTGGCATTTTAAATCTTACCTTCCCATATCGTAATAAGCTTAAACTAAGACATATTGCCTAAAATTAATTCAGTAAAATATACAATAAACATTCATATTCCATAAAAATATACACTTAAGCACTTAGCACCAACAACAGTTTTTTTCATCCTATCACTACATCATTGATACTATACTCATAAAATTTATATTTTATGGCATTATTATAACTCTGATGAGCTATGGAGACCTTGGGTATTACATTCTACCCCTTTTAAAAAAATTCATACACGAATTTTAAAACTTAACCGTTATTGAAACAAATGCGGGTATCGTTGCAGCATATCGTTCTCGCTTTCCCATGTGCATTCCTCCACATTATGGTTATGCCATTGCACTTTAACCATTAGTACTTCTTTGTTTCTTAGCTTCTTTATTTGTCGATCCAGAATGGCAATTGGGACTTCTTCATAAGAAAGGTCTCTACCAATCTCAATATGCTAGGGTTGCAACATGTGCGATGGATCAGATACATACTTCCTCAACATCGACACATGAAACACTGGTTGTACATGTTCCAGTGCAGGTGGTAGTGCTAACTTATACGAAACTTCTCTGACTCTACCGAGAATCTCGAAAGGTCTGACAAATCGAGGAGATAGCTTTCCCTTCTTGCCAAACTGTATTACTCCCTTTATTGGTGAAACTTTCAAGAATACATGGTCCCCCATGGCAAATTGGATATCCTTTCTCTGAAGATCGGCATAGCTCTTATGACGACTAAAAGCAGTTTTTAGTCTCTCTCGGATAACCTTTACCTTTTCTGCGGCTTCTCTTACCATATCAGGGGCTTCCAAATATTTATCACCAACCTCCGTCCAATATATTTGAGATCTACACTTTCTACCGTACAATGCTGCGTAAGGTGCCATTCCTATAGAAGAATGATAACTATTATTGTATGCAAATTCAATGAGCGGAAGGTGCCTATCCCAGCCACTTCCAAAGTCCATAACACACATATGAAGCATATCCTCCAATGTCTGAATTGTTCTCTCATACTACCTATCAGTCTGTGGATGGAAAGCGGTGCTAAAGTCGAGTTGTATTCCCAATGCCTCTTGTAATCTTTGCCAAAATCTTGAAGTAAATTGAGTACCTCTATCTAAAATAATTGAAAGTGGAACTCCATGCAATCTTAGGATGTTATCAACATAAATACGAGCATAATCGATTGCTGTATACGTGGTCTTCACTTCGATAAAGTGTGCCAACTTAGTCAATCGGTCCACAATGACCCAGATAGAGTCATAACCTTTCATCATGTTAGGTAGTCCCACTACGAAATCCATAGTAACACGTTCCCACTTCCACTCTGGCAATTTTATCTCCTAAAGTAATCTAGAAGGTCATTGATGTTCGAACTTCACCTACTAACAGGTAAGACAAGAGGCAACAAAATTCGCCACGTCCTTCTTTAATCCCGGCCACCAATATGAATCCTTTATGTCATGGTACATTTTGGTGGCACCTGGATGTACACTATAAGGGGTCTGGTGTGCTTCCTTCAGAATTTTCTCCCTTAGACCTTCTACATCTGGCACACAAAGCCGATTGCCACATTTCAGAATGTCTTCTTCCACCCTAAACTCTGGAGATTGCCCATTTTCTAAATCTTCCTTGATCTTTACTAAATGAGGATCTCGACTTTGAAAAGTCTTGATTTCATCAATAAGCTTCGGCTTCACTTGGAAGTAAGCTAACAATACTTGTGAGTCACTTACCTCCAATCGCAAGCCTTCATCAATCATCCGCTTCATCTCCCTCACCACCGGTCTCCTTCTTCCCTCTATATGAGAAAGACTACCCATAGATTTTCTACTAAGAGCATCTGCAACAACGTTGGCTTTACCAGGGTGATAAAATATTTGACAATCATAATCCTTAAGTAACTCTACCCATCGTCGCTGTCTCAAATTTAAATCCCTTTGCTTTAAAATATACTGAAGGCTCTTATGATTAGTATAGATCTCACACTTCTCCCCATATAAATAATGTCTCCATATTTTTAAAGTAAAGACCACCACTGCCATTTCTAAATCATGAGTAGGGTAGTTCACCTCATGTCTCTTCAATTGCCTAGATACATAGGCAATAACCTTCCCATTCTGCATTAGTACACACCCTAAGCCAACTCTTGAGGCATCACAGTATATAGCAAAACCTTCACTCCCATCTGGTAAGGCTAATACTGGAGCTGAAATCAAGAAATCCTTAAGCTTTTGGAAACTGTCTTCGCAAGCTTCATCCCACTTATACTTAACTTGCTTCTTAGTAAGCTTCGTTAACGGTGCTGCTATCTTGGAGAAGTCTTTTATGAATCGGTGATAGTAACCTGCCAACCCTAAGAAACTCCTCACCTCTGTAACCGTTGTGGGTCGAGGCCAATTTGTTATCACTTCCACTTTCTTAGGATCTACCTTGATTCCTTCCTTACTCACCACGTGTCCAAGGAAACATACTTGTTCCAGCCAAAAGTCACACTTTGACAACTTGGCATAAAGCTTATGTTCCCTTAGAGTCTGTAACACCATTCTTAACTGTTCTTCATGGTCCTCCTTACTCTTCGAGTAGATTAAGATATCATCAATAAACACGATTACAAACCTATCTAAGAAAGGTTTGAATACTCAATTCATCAGGTCCATGAAAGCTGCTAGGGCATTGGTCAATCTGAACGGCAACACAGTGAACTCATAATGACCATATCTCATTCTGAATGCAGTTTTACAAACATCCTCGCCTCGAATCTTTAGCTGATGATACCCTGATCGTAAATCAATTTTTGAGAAGTATCTAGCTCCTTGTAACTGGTCGAATAAATCATCAATCCTTGGCAAAGGATATTTATTCTTCACAGTCACCCTATTCAACTGTCTATAGTCAATACACAATCTAAGGGATCCATCTTTCTTTTTGACAAACAAAACTGGAGTGCCCCATGGAGAACTACTCGGTCTAATAAAACCCTTATCGAGTAAATCTTATAGCTGAACTTTTAATTCCTTTAACTATGAAGGTGCCATCCGGTAAGGCGGTATTGATATCGGTTGAGTTCCAGGTAGAAGCTCAATCGAAAACTCTATTTCTCTATATGGGGGTATTCCTAGCAACTCCTCAGGAAAGACATCAGAAAAGTCCTTTATGACAGGTATTTTCTTAAGATCACTACCCTCCTTATTAACATCCACTACCTGTGCTAAATATGCTCGACATCCCTTCCTTAACATTTTTTTTGCTCCTATAACCGAAATAAGACTCATAGGCAAGTTACTCCAATTCCCCTGAAATCTAAACTTCTACCCATATCCTCCTTCAAAATCAATTCGTTTACCCTGATAGTCTATTCTAGCATTATGTTGGCATAACCAGTCCATACCTAATATAACATCAAATCCTAATATTTCTAGTTCAATCAAATTCATAGGAAGTTTCCTACTTTCAATTTCGACAACATAGTCTGCATACATTCGATCAACTATCACCTTATCTTCTAATGGAGTGCTTATAATCAAAGGTTCATGTATAACTTCCTTATCTCTTCCTAGCCTTCTAGCAAAATGTGGTAAAACAAAAGAGTGCATCACACCCGAATCAAACAAACAATTAGCACTTACTGACTGAGTCAGGGGCTTCCTTTGTTAGGGGCTTTCTCCCCCCAGGACAGCCAAAAATGGTACCTATCAGAGCACTCATGGGAAAGCCATGAGCTCTGAGGCAGAGAGTCACACTTTGCTGCTGACTACCCTGCCTCTTACTCTTATTCTTCTGTTTTTGGTCCCCTTCCATCCATTCTGCTCTCTCTGCCTTATGCCTCGCCTCCATAAGCTTAGCCTTATCAATCAGCTTGGCCATGGTGGAAAACTCAGTAGCCACCAAGACATGGTATAACAGAGCCACCAATCCCCAACAAAATCGATCAATTCTACTTACTTCAGTTGGTACGATGTGAGTGGCGTACTTGCTTAACCTTTTGAACTCTTGAGCATACTCCAAAACTGACATCCTTAGCCTCTGCTTCAATGTTCAAATTGAAGTGCTTGATTCTGTCTCTCACCTTTAGACAGAAATTCATTCATTAATTCACGTTTGAACTCTTCCCAAGTAGGAGGGTCATCTCCATACAGTCGTTCTTCCATACTTCTTTGAAACCAACTCCATGCTTCACTCAGAAGTTGGACTCTTATTAACTCGATCAACTTCTCATCAGAGCACGTCATCCTCTGGGCTATTTTGTCCATCTCCTCTAAAAATTTTTAGGGATCCTCTCCTTATTCCCTTGAAAATTTTGGTGGTTTGAATTTCTTCAAATCGTGCACTGTAACTCCTTCCTCCGATAACATTCATCTCCTCACCCTACGTGGTGCTCATGGTAAGATGGGAGGTGCATCCTCCTCTTGTGGTGCAGGTGGCACCCTAGGTGGTGGTGGAACTTCCTAACATTGTCGCCTTAAGTCCAAAAGTTCCTACCTCAGCGCTTCACATTCTTGTCGTAATGCTTCCATATTTTTTGGCGGTCTTGGTCCTCCACCACTTGCAGCACGCTGCCTTGATTGGGAAGATTCTGGATCAGTATTCTGAACAGACACAGCATTAGATGCTGCATCTGGGATGAGGCTATCAGCTTCCTAGGACCCTTGTCCCTTCAGCTGAGCGATCCTGTAGGGCAACATCTATGCCAAAAGAATATGCATAGTGTCATTCACCCTTCAAAATCTTGATATTGAAGATATATAAAAAAAGTTATATATACACATTAATCATCAATTCACTTTACTCACACCATTTCATTATTCATACATATACCATTTGGCCATTGCATATAATTCACAGGGCAAAATCATTATCATATAATAACCATTTCCATATAAACATTACAACATCTTCATTATTATTTCTTTATTCCACAAACATACACACATATGTACAAGTACTACATAACTATAGCATTCTTTTAGTCACCCTAAGTTTAGATCATCCCTAACATTTTTTTTTATACATATAAAGCATACTATGCCCAAAATGTGATCATGGTCTACCTACCCATAATCTATCCCCTACTCCTCAGATTCCTTCTGATCATTGGAGGCCTCTCTCTCTCCTAGCCCTACTTGCCTACGAGCCATAGACATCATAGGTGAGGATAGCAAACGTCTCCTCATAGGACACCTCTCCTCAGAGTGGTCAAATCTTCCACATGTAGCACACAGATGCTCAGGAAATCCCGGCATCAAATCTCTAAGAGGTGGGATCGGTTCCACCTCTGGGTTCCTATGCCTATTGCTAATTCTTACCAGCTCCCACTTAAAGTTCCTCACTATCCTCCTCAGGTTAAGTACTTCATTCCGCAACATATGAAGCTCTTTCATAGTCTCTTCATTCTTAGTCTTCATCCTAACTACCCAAATAGGATCAGGATCCTCCTCTGGATCAGTCTCCTCCGATCAGGATAAGTAACTGAGGCTGCATCAGATACATCTCTCTCCTCAACAGGGTTACAAACCCCTGACATCTACACATTACCAAGCACAAGCAACATTTCACAACCTATGAATATCATATAACAACAACATATAAAATTTCACAAATATCATAGAAAGAGGATAACTTAATATATAATATTGGCACAAATCTAACTTATCAAAATACTTTACTGACAACAATGAATCCTATGCTCCATGGTTTAACTTATACCTAAAAATAGGCAAAAAGACTCAAATCTTCGCTCTGATACCACATTTGTCACGACCCATCTTTGAGCCATGACTGTCCTAGGGTATAGGGAGACGTAAGGTCACCTAAACCCGTAGAACAATCTATAACTCATAAGTTGTTACAACTACGTTATCCTTCACCCAAGATCGTAGCCATAATTCTTATTCCTTATCACCAATTACCATGTTAATGACCTATGTATTAGTCACTTATTGTTTAAATTCATTTTCATGCTCATCGCTTTTGAACTCCATTTTCCAGTGATCTAATTGCAACTCAAGTGAATATTACTTATGTATCTGAACTGTACTAAGGTAATATTCAACCACATATACTAATAACATTCTAAGTTATACCATTATTACAGACATTAACAAAACATGGAGCTATAGAGTGAAACCTCTCAAATACAATATAATATGTACATGATGGTACCAAAACTAGCAATGCAATTCCCAAGCAAAGACGTGAAACTTGGAATTTACCTTGCCGAGCTAGCAACGGGTGCTGAAAATAAATAACAACTATGGGGTGAGACAAAGCTTAGTGAGTACAAAATAATACTATATAAAGTAACAAATGGTATGGGGTCTCATGATGATTTCTTATAGCAGTAAAATAAAATGGATCAAGAGTTATTCTTATAGAATACTTTTCCATATATAATAAATATTGTAATTTCTTAGCAGAACATTTCCTTTCTTAGAAATGAGGTGTTTCCCCCACAATCAATCGAGTGGCGACCTACGCCTTACTCACTCCCCCATTCCTAGTCACACGTACAACTAATCAGGCCATATATACTGGGGACCTTAAACCCTTCCCAGCTAAGGTTCGGATAATCTTTACCCTATCTATGGGTTCATTACCATTGTGCACAAGGTTTGATGTATTGCCCCATATCAGAGGGGTATTCTGCTTATCATGATATCATTATAACATTTTATTTCTCTATCCATGAAATGATTCAATGGATAATATACTAATAAATAATCAAAGTCCCTATCATGGATCATATTATGAGGTTAAGCAATAAGGCCTACTTGGCTAAGTGCCATAAAGGATATTTAATTCAATATTCGGTAAAGCATATCATGTATGCCAAAGAATTGCAATGCATTTTAATTAGGGAAAGTGATTCAGCATTCATGCTTATATTTAAAGCACAAGGAATATAATATTATTAGGTACTCATCTTTTGCTCCTTAGCTCCTATACCGATAGTTCTAATGCAGATTATAATGAGGCTCCTCAGTATCCTGAGCAATGCCTTTGCCTTTCGATTCGACAGATACGCCCAAACAATCGTATATTAATTTCTACTCCTTTAACTTGCTAATCTAATTCTAAACTCAACTTAACATCAACTTCCTACTATTAATCACCAAAACACATTCCAACACATTAAACAATAACATACATAAAGACATTAATTATTTAATCACTTTATTCCAAAATCCCATGTTGTCCAAACCCTTTCATCAAAACAATTAGGTTCCTTTTTCTTCCTAATTCCTTAATTATATCCTAGGTTAATCAATGGAAACCAATGCAATCAATTTTCTTACATTTAAGAGAATTAACAAAACTCAAAAATCAAAATCTCTAATTTGGTATGTTCCAATTAGAGTTGAAAAATCATTTTCATCAACCACATTTCAAATTGACTTTATAAACTTCAAATTGAATTACTCACAAGCTTATTTAACCAATAAATCAAAAAATTCAAGTTTAAATCTTGGAACTCCCAAGGTGACTCAAAACTCTAAGATTTAGGAAAAATTATCAAATTCATTTTCAAGTTTCAAATTAAACATGGATTTATCAAATTAATACTCAAACAATCAACATTCATACACCAATTGAAATTAATCTCTTTCAATTCCCATAAACCCTAACTTTACCAAATTGGAATGATTTGGGGAAAACCCAAAATTTCTCAATCAAATCTCAAATTGATCTTTCAAAGATGAAATTAATGTCATGGAAAGCCTACCACAACAATCAAACATCAAACTACACTTCACATTACACACTTCCCTTATATCATGCATTATGCCTTCAAGAATTTCAATTTTTGAATAAAACTCTAAATTCAATTTTTACATTTTTAAATCACTTTTCAATATCCCAAATAACCTTAGATATTGTTAAAAAAAATTTTGGACACTTCCCTAAAAATCCTAGTTTGACCGAACCCTACCTAAACTTCCTCCTTATTGATTTTTCATGCTTCTCTTGTTATTATTCACCTATTAAACCCCAAATCCTCAATCCCCATTCTCATATTTCATCACTTAACATGCCAAAGTAACTCTTTTTTCAAATCATTCCACCAAAATCCAATTATAGAAATTAAAAGAAAAGGGAATGATTGCTAACAATCTATCACACTTAGGCTAAGAAAAGAAAGGAATCACTTAAGTAATAAATCTCACCTTGAAATGCTCCAAATTTAGCTCTAAGTTGAAGAACAAGTTGAGAGGTTTTTAGTCTTTGGTGAGGGTGAAATTTTTGGTGTAGGTTACAAATGAAATGGTGTAACACATTTTCATTTTATATACAAATAGAATCAATTGTGGTGATTTAATCCTACAAGATCAATGGTCATATTTTTCCTTAAAATGGAGGGCTAAGATTGATTAAGGTGGATGGTTGAGATGACCCTTAGGTGTATGGTGACTAAGCATCATAATAATGAATCCCATCATCACCAAAATGAACATACACATGGTGATGGAAAAGTGGGAAGCTTAGGTGTTAAAGTTGACATAAGTCAACAAATATGGCTAATCTAACTCCTTCTTATCCTAACCCCTTATTAACTTGTTCTAACCATAATTTGATCAAGCTCCACCAAAATTAGAGGCTTTAGGGCTGGCCACTCCATGGGCTTGGGCTTTGAGTCCAAAAGCCCATCAACAAGCCCACCCGAAAATATTTCCCGAACTTAAAAATTTTTCGTAACTTTTTCCCTTCCCTTTCACTTGGCATTTTAAATCTTGCCTTCTCATATCATAATAAGCTTAAACTAAGACATATTTCCTAAAATTAATTCAGTAAATTATACAATAAACATTCATATTCCATAAAAATGTACACTCAAGCACTTAGCACCAACAAGAGTTTCTTTCATCCTATCACTACGTCATTGATACTATACTCATAAAATTTATATTTTATGGCATTATTATAACTCTGATGAGCTATGGAGATCTTGGGTATTACACCTTTAAATGTTGTATCAGGGCCAAAACCAAAACTAAATTCATCTCTTCTCAAGAAAACCAATGAGCCACATAGAGTAAGATCCAAAAAATCCAAACCATCATTAGATAGCCCTAAGTAGCCCAAATCATCCTATAAGCCCAAACTCATTTGTCATAAATAGTCCTTTAAAGGTGTATCAAGGACAAGGCCTCAACCTATAGGCCACACAAAGCAAATCCACAAACCCATTTTATAGATAACCCATAAATCTCATTATAGCTAAAACTTCTGACACTGTACTCGAGATAAATCCAGTCATCTCTCTAAAAGTCCAAATCACCCTTGGAAAGCCTAAGTTAATAATCTTACATTGGAACCTAAACCCATTTTGGCATAAGTACCTCAAACCAAAGCAAATCCTTTAGTCCAAATTGCAAGTCAATCAACTTAAGGACAAACAAAATGCCAAAACCATTATAACCGTCAAAATGACAAAGTCTCCTTTCTTAAAAGTGAGGCACCTCTTAAAACCTCATCATAAATTTGACACATCTTAGAAAATTACCACCTCAATACCATAGCGATTTAGGTTGACTTTTCACTAGTTCAAGGTCTCCAATTTATAAATGTATTGACATTTTGAATGCTTAGATTAGACCTAGGATAAACTCCATACTAGACTAGAGTCTAATCTAAAAAGACCAAAGACTTGTCAAACTTTTCAGATGTTTCAAAGATAACCTAAGGATTCACACCTTGTATGCTTAGACTTGACACAGCATCAACATCAACATTATATAGATTTAGGTCCTTTTCTTCTAGACAAGACCTAGAATTAATTATCATAGGATAACATTATGATCTTTTACCCGACCTGACTACAATGGCATTTATTCACTATCATCATGATTAGTTTTCAAAGAACAACAACTTTAGTGAGGGTCAATTGTGAACATATGATTTTGCACTCTAGAAATAGTGTTAGGAACTTGGATAGACTATCGTGAACCCTTGGAATGCCCTTGAGACTTTTGAAATCAAAATGGATGCAAAACAGACAAGAATGGGCCAAAAATAGGCGCTTAATAGGCCTGTTGCAATGCAGTAAAGTGCTACTGTATGCATTGCTGTGCAGCAAGTGTTTATTATCGCACGCACACAATGCAATTGCCACGCTAAGCATATGTGGTAGCCAAGTAGGCAAGGCACGATAATGACCCTTTTACCTCCCAAACTGTGTTTTTTGCATTCCCAAATTCCATATCACTTTTTTACAACATTAGCCACCACTCCTTTGCCTGTAAAAAAAGAGGCTCCATATTCCATTTCACTCACCCCTAAATGCCTAGTCGACAGTTATCCTTTGCGTTCTTCTATTCTTCTCTCTTTTTGCTATATTTTTACCTTTCAGATTCAAGTCTCCTTGATGACTTTGAATTGATCATCCTAGTTTCTCTTTGATCCAGTGTAGTAAAAGACTTAGACATTTTAATTTCCTTTGCTTTAGAGACCAAATTGGTTCTCTTTGATCCAATTTGGCTTAAAGACTAAAAAATTTATTTTATGCTTTTGGACTTTAGAAAGTGAACTTTGATTTGTTGAGGCACTCTGATTGCCTCCTCCTATACTAAGTAGAGATAAGGTAAAGCATCTAATACTTTTTTTTCATTTTGTAAGCATCTAATACTTCTTTTCATTTTGTTCTTCTTCTTCTTCTGAAAACCATAAAGAAATAACCAAACATGATAAATAAATGACAAACAATTTACAATTTGACTCCTTTGTTGCAAAATGGAAGTTAGAATTGCATGGATTTTGATTCTCATTCAAAGGGATACACAGGCACACTTATTTCAAGTGGAAAATCCAAATTAAAATTAACAACTTTCTCCTCTTCTGTCACTTTCTTGTTATGGAATGTGTAGTACTCCTAGTATCCATTAAGCCTAGAGAAGACATCCCTTATTCTTTATTTGGTTTTGAATGTAAAATTTTAATTACTCTTTCATTTATTTTATTTACTTTGTTCAATTATTTGCCATTACATTTTACCGCCATTGATTTTTAAATTTCTCATTTTATAAATTGTTCATAAAAATACATTTTCATAAGTCATATTAATATTAATGGCTAATCTTTAGTTATTTAAAACCAAAAATTTGGTCCCTGAATCCTCTTTGATTTCATGAACTAGTGCATTTTCCATTGATTTAATAATTAGAGTCAAATGAAAGGGTTTTTACCTTATATTTTCTAATAAAAAAAATAAAGTAAGGTGGAAACTCCCAAAATTTCCAAATTAAAGAATAAAAAAAATAATTTTCCAAATGTTATAACTACTTTCATGTGAATAAAAATTTAAATGAGTATTTTGTTTCCAATTGGACTAGACTAGTACTCGGACGAGATCTCAAAATACTAAAAAGACCTTATCCAATAGGGTATCTAATAAGATCTCAACTAGGCATAGAGAAAGACCCCATCAGAGAGGCACCTAATAAGACCTTATCTAGTGAGGCACTTAATAAGACCATCTCGGCAAGGAATATTATAAAATCTCCATTATCGATGCTCATTTGAAGACCTCCATCAATGAGATACCTAATAAGATCTCTAAAAATGAGGCCTATCATAAGACCTCAATCAATGAGGCATATTTTAAGACTCAATTAGCAAGGCATATTCTAAGATCTTTATTAGTGAGGCATCCTCTCAAATCTCTATAAAGAAATGCAATAAGGAGTTAAAGCAAGAAAGATCCATTGATTATTGGCATTTAGAAATAGATGCTTAAAACAAATAAGGGTTTAATTGGAAAAATTTGCTAATAGTCTTGTGATGAGACTCTTATATTCAAATAGAGAATAGAAGCAAAACATCACAAAATGACCAAGTAAGGTGTGCAATTACTTATGAATTTATAAGTGCAGACTTAATAAATTTCAACAAGCATGAAGCTTGACTAGGATATTATTGTAACTTGGCAAACCTAAAATTGACGGGTAAGCTACGAAGTAAGCAAAACACACACAAAGATAGGAATGAAGAAATATAACCATAATAAAATAAAATGTGCTCTTCCATCCAATATCTACTCAATTTTTATTATAAAGCTTCTTCAATTCAAAATCTTCAAGTTATAATGCGAAGGGTTACCCTACTCAAAGAAAATGATTAAGAATATAAGAAGCTACAATAATTTTTAAGCCCTAGAGCTGAAGGCCAAAAGAGTGAGAAGTTCCATGAAAAGAACAAGCCATCCGACACAATACCAAGACCCATTTGACAAAAGTAGTGTCCTTGCCCTAATAACAGCAAAACATGCAAAAGACTTTCAAGGATTAACTCTTTAGTACTTTAAAGGAAAAATCTCATCGTACTCAATAAGATTTAGTCAAATCTTTGTGAAATTACTAAAATCTTTTTAGATTCGTTTAATATACAATTTTTTCTTCACAATTACAAAATTAGTTATTTTAGTTCTTAAATTGGAATTACTCAAAACTGTAAAATTTTTGAAAGATTAAGGTATTACTATTTTTTTAATACAACTATTAAAAAAATCTAAATTTCAAATTTTATTGATTAAAATATAAAATGTAAATTAAAGACAAAAGCATGTATAGAAACAATCCTTATATTATATATTATGATTAAAAATAGGGGAAAGTAAATTAAAATACCTTATGATTTCACATTTTTATTATTTAGGGTTGTGGTTTGTTTTGTGATATTTTAGAATTTTTATTTTTGCACCGTCAGCACTTAAAGTACCAAAACTTTTGATACTATTAAAGGTGGCTAATGTGAAAATTTTTTTTAAGGAGAAAGTAAATAAAAATACTATGTGATTTTACATTTTTATTATTTAGGGTTTGTGGTTTTTATAATTTTTTGATATAGTTGAAGACAACTTTTAATGATATTTATTACAAATAAAAATTTTTATTAAGAAAATTTATTTTAATAATATAAATTACAAAGAAATTTTGTTAAGAAATTTTTTTTAGTGAAATGGAATAAGAATTTTTATTTAATAAATTTTATTTTTTAAAAAATTTATAACATAGTGAAAGACAACTTTTAATGATATTTTTAGAAATAAATATTCTTATTAAGGATTTTTTAATGATGTAATTACAAAGAAATATTTTTCATGATATGGAACTAGAATTTTTATTTAATAAATTTATAATAACTTTTATTTTAAAAAATAATTCTTCATTTATTTATTAAGATTTTAAATAATTAATTTTTATTTGTAATCTATTATGGGTTCTATATTGTTTATTTTAATTCCTTGTCATAAAAATAAGTTTTAATTAATATTTTTTGCCATGCTAGTGAACCTTCACGACGTTAAGGGTTTTTGGTTATTAAGTGCCAATGATACAGAAACACAAACTCTAAAATATCACAAAATAAACCAAACCACAAACCTTGAATAATGAAAACATGAAACCACGTGGTATTTTTATGCACTTTCCATTTAAAATATACGGAAAATTTGTTTTCCTATGAAACAAGTACTAGAATATACTAAAAAAAATTTTTTATGTTAATGTACCATTTATATGAAACCTAACTTCAATTATGCAGGCGAAAATCCCTTGGAAAGTCAAATCATATTTCGATGGTTGAAAACTTTGTTTAATGATTACTTGAATCCCGACCAAAGGTATGAAGAACCCAAACCCTTGTTCATATATATATATATATATATTATAAAAAAAAATACAATTTACCGACTAAAAATTTTATTGGTAAATTATATTTTTTTAGTCGGTAATATATATAGCGATTATTTACTGATAAAAATATTTAATCGATATTTAGCTTGTCGATAATACAATTTATCGACTGAATACAAAACTGTCGGTAATTACCGACGAAATTTTAGTCGGTAAATTATTTTTATATTGTCAGTAAAATAAGTTTATATCATCAGAAATTTTTTTTGGAGAGACAATTTACCGACTAAATTTTTAGTCAGTAATCTATCAATAAATTTTTATTTTTTTAAAAATAAAAAAAGTCAGTAATTCATTAGTAAATATTTTTTAAAAGAAAATATTTTGTCGGTAATACGTCGTTAATTTTGTAAATTAATTTTTAAAAAATAAAATATTTTGTCAGTAATCCGTTGGTAAAATTCTATTTTTTTTAATACATATTCTTCAAAAAATAAGAATAATAATTTAAAAAATTAAAATTTTTAGAGTGAACATGAAAATTAAGTAATAAAAAGTTATAAAATAAATTAAGAAGCTTAAAGAATATAAAAAATGACTAAATTAAAAAAACTAAATTAAAATTATATTTCAAAACTACAAAAAGAATGAAATGAAGCTAAAATTAAGAGAGAAAATAATAAGAGTAAAAAAGAAAAGGTAAGATAAATAATTTATTAAATTTATTTTTTTGTCTACCAAATTTATATAAAAAAATTTAATCAAAAAAATAAATTTAAGATAGCAAATAATTATTTTTTAAAAAATCACATTAACACTTCTTTATTCTATAAACAATTTAAGAAATATAAATAATAAATTATAAAAACTAAAAAATAAAAAAATTGAAATAAATTTAATAGATTTTTTGTATTGAAGGGTTTGAAATTTAAGAAATAAAATAGAAAAAAATAGAATATGAAACAAAGAATATATATGTATTAAAGAGTATGAAAATATCAAGTGATGAAAAAGAAAATGAAGAAATAATTAAAAGAGAAAGAAATAAAAAGAAACTTTATTTGTGAGAAATGGAAAGAAGAAATTAAGAGAAAGATAAGAAAAAAGAAAGATAAGAAAAGGAAAAGAGAAGAAGTGTGGGAAAAAATGATGAAGATGAGCCATTTTATATTTTTTTTACGCCATTTACTGACTAATTATTGACTAAATTTTCGTCAGTAAATTTCTCAAATGAAAATTTAGAGGGAAATTTTCCTCCAAAATTTTCATTTACCGACAGATTACCGATTAAATTTCTGTCAGTAATTTTTTTTTATTTTTTAAAAATCACATGAAATTTTTTAAGGAAAATTTTCCTCTAAAATTTTCATTTACCGACTAAATTTCTATTGGTAATTCTTTTTACATAAATGAAAATTTGGAGGAAAATTTTGCTCCAAAATTTTCATTTACCGACATATTATTTTATCAGTAAATTAAAAAAAATTCTTTATAATTTACCGACTAAAATTTTAGTCGGTAAATTTAGTAACATAATATTTTCTTCGGTAAATAAGAAAGTTTTTTAATTAAATCAAAGAAAATTTTGCTTTTTAATTTACCGACTAAAATTTTTTATCAGTAAATTAAAAAATATTTTGTTTTCCAATTTACCAATTGAATACTATTGTCGGTAAATTAGAAAGCTTTTGTAATTAAATTAAAGAAAATTTTGCTTTTGAATTTACCGACTAAACTAATTTACCGACCAAAATTTTAGTTGGTAATTTCAAAATTTTTTATCGGTAAATTAAAAAATATTTTGTTTTCTAATTTTACGACTGAAACTTTGGTTGATAAATTTGCCGACAGAATAATGTTATCGGTAAATTAGAAAACTTTTATAATTGAACTAAAGAAATTTTTGCTTTTGAAATTAACGACTAAAATCCAACCAAAATTTTAGTCGGTAAATTTACCAACCAAAATTTTAGTCGATAATTTCAAAATTTTTTTCGGTAGATTAAAAAATATTTTGTTCTCTAATTTACCGACTAAAAATTTGGTCGTTAAATTTACTAACATAATAATATTATTGGTAAATTAGAAAGCTTTTGTAATTGAATTAAATAAAATTTGCCTTTTAATTTACTGACTAAAATTTTGGTTGGTAAATTTACCAACCAAAATTTAGTCGGTAATTTCAAAATTTTTTGTTGGTAAATTAAAAAATATTTTATTCTCTAATTTACCGACCAAAAATTTGGTTGGTAAATTTACTAATGGAATAATATTGTCGTAAATTAGAAAGTTTTTATAATTGAATTAAAGAAAATTTTACCTTTTAATTTACCGACTAAAATAAAAAATATTTTGTTCTCTAATTTACTGACCAAAAATTTGGTTGGTAAATTACCAACAGAATAATATTGTCAGTAAATTAGAAAACTTTTGTAATTGAATTAAAGAAAATTTTATTTTTTAATTTACCGGCTAAAATTTTTGTCGATAAATTTACTGACCAAAATTTTGGTTGGTAAATTGTTGCTAACTTTTTGTGCCTTGTTTTTGCACTTATTTAGTGCCGAAATTTGATAGTTGGTAATTTTTTGTTAGTAAATTGTCGGTAGTTTATTGGTAATTAAAAAAAAAAAGAAAATTTTCATGTGTCGTCAGTATTCTATTGGTAATTTAATAAATTTACCAATGAAATTATTTCTGTTGGTAAATTTTATTAGTAAACTATGATTTTCTTGTAGTGACATATATAGATATATAGATATATATATATATATAGAGAGAGAGAGAGAGAGAGAGAGAGAGAGATCTATGCATATATGTATATAAATATACATATACATATATAGAAATATATATATATATATATATATATATACACACCCTAATAACTTATATTTAATGATGTCGTTTTACTTAAAGTTTAGTGAAGCTTCTGGACAATACATGTGTACATATGTGATAGGTTAGATTAGTTTTCTATTGTAACAAACTTCCCCTAAATTGTATATATAAAAGATAGGCGGGAGAATTTGTTAGTGTCTCTATAATTCATTTCTTCATGGTTGGAATACAGAGAACTGATTTTCTCTTAACAATTCATTTGATTTTGTCTAGATTTACTTGAAATCATTCTAGATTTTAGGAATTTTCATGGTATCAGAGCGTCGATTGGAGGTTGATACTGATTTAGTTTGGATTTGTGATTGTTTTGTAATTTGGATTTATGAAGATGTTAGAGATTCCACCTATAGAATCTTCTTCTACTCTAACTTTGGTTGTCGCCGCTAGAGTTACTCAAAATTATTTGGACAACGATCCATTAATGTTAAATAGTTCAGATCATCCAGGAATGATTCTCGTTAAGTTCATTTCATCCAGGAGTGATTCTCATTTCTTCACCATTAACTGTAGCTAATTCTTATCTTGGAAGCGAGCTCTGCAGATTGCGCTCGGTGCAAAACTCAAGTTAGGGTTTGTTAATGGCCGGTGTCCAAAGCCTAATAAGGATTCTCCACATTACGAATAGTGGATTCATGTTGATCTCATGGTCACATCGTGGATCTTAAATGCAATTTCCAAGGATTTGGTTAATATCTTCATATATGCATCTAGTGTTAAACATCTTTGGGAAGATTTGGCTCATCGTTATGGATAGAAGAATGGAGTTTTAATATTCCAGCTTCAGCAAGAGATCAATTCCATGACTCAAGGTAATAATGATGTTTCTAAATATTATTCTGATCTTAAGTGACTTTGGGATGAAATTAATTGTCTATCTCAAATTCCTACTTGTAATTGTGAGGTTTCTAGAGAGATAGTAGATCTGAACAATCGTAGTAAGCTTTTACAGTTTTTGATGGGACTAAACAAACTTTTTGAACATGTTATTAATCAAGTCTTAATGATGAAGCCATTACCTGATGTAAATAAGGCATATGCATTAGTTTTACAAGTTGAGAAGCAAAAGGAATTAAGTTCTAGCACTTCTAATATGACTGGTAATTTTGCTTTCATGGCTACGAGTATTTCAATTGGAAGAGGTTATAATACTGCTCAAGTTCTTATAGTGGTGGATCCAATAGTTATGGTGCTGGTATAGGAAATAATAAGAAGAAAGATGAGAGACAGTGTATACATTGTGGGAAACCAAGTCACACGAAAGAGGCTTGTTTTAATCTCACTGGTTTTCCAGAATGGTATAGGAAATATAAAGGCAAAAAGGAGTAAACAAAGGAAAAATTTATTGGTCATGCTCAAGATACACCACTTGATGGAATTATAAACACTTTGCATATTCATACCAATATCAGTCATGATTCAAGTCATTAGGCTAGATTAAGCACTATGATTCATCAAGAGATTGAGAAATACATGAAAAGGAAGGCTACAGTGATTGCAGATGCTGCTGGTATGGTGGAGTTTGTAGGTAATACTCTTAAACATGCCCTTCAAGTCATCAATAAATATGATGTGCATAACTAGATTGTGGATTTAGGTGCCTTGAGCCATATATGTGTTGACTTAACACTTTTTCCTTACCCTAAACTTACCACAAGCCACATCCTATTACTTGACCTAATGGAACAGTCAAATATGTCACATCTACTAAGGAAGTTCATTTACATAATAACTTTAAAATCACTGCAGTACTATATGTCAATGGCTTTAAATTCAATTTGCTATCTATTAGCAAATTTCTATAACAACTTCCTAATTCATTTATCATTTTCTTTCCACATTTTTGTCTATTTCAGGACCTATAGACTGAAGTGGCTTATGCAGTTGGGCTTATGTAGAACAATCTCTATTACCTAAATAAAACTAGTTTTTATCCTTCTTTTATTTAGTTCACTTTATAAATACTCTAATGTTTCCCATATACTCAATCCTTATGTAGACAAATGTCTTCCACAGATTCAACACCAAAGTCTTATAATGTTTGTAATGTGATTGATAGTTCTGTTAACACTGCCTAAGATCTCTATGACTTATAACATAATAGATTAGGTCATTATTCTGATAATGCAATAAAACATATTCTTGAACTATCCTTGCATACTAATGCTTCTTCTGAACCTTGCAATACTTGTTCTATTTCTAAACAGACTAGGTTGCCTTTTCCTTTAAGTGAATCACATTCTGATCATCTTTTTGATCTTATTCATATGGATCTTTGGGGTCCATATAAACAAAGTTCATTAAGTGGTGCCCATTACTTCCTTACTATAATTGATGATTATAGTAGAGCTACTTGGACTTATCTTTTACATCACAAAACTCAAACCTTTTCAGTTATCTCAGCCTTTTTGCATTTTACTAAAACACAGTATCACACTCAGGTCAAGGTTATTAAAATTGACAATGGCACTGAATTCTTAAACAAACAGTGTGAAAAATTATTTCTTGACCAAGGAATTAACCATCAGAAAAGTTGTCCTTATTCCCCTCAATAGAATGGTATAGTTGAGAGGAAACATAGACATATCCTTCAACTTGCTAGGGCACTTCTATTTCAATTAGGCTTACTAAAAAATTTTTAGGGGGAAGCAGTGCTTACCGCAACATATATGCTCAATAGACTTCCTAGTGCCAACCTCTATTAGGCCTCTCCTTATGAACTACTTAATGGCACACCACCTAATTACAATTCCTTAAACATTTGGTAGCCTTTGTTATGCTGCTAATGTGACTCCACATAAAGACAAACTAGACCCTAGATCCCATAAATGTGTTCTCATTGGTAATCCAGTTGGCCAAAATGCCTATAAACTATATGATCTTACTACAAACAAAACATTTGTCTCTAAAGATGTCATATTTTTTTAGAATATTTTTCCTTACCATACTATTTCTATTGATGATCCTTCTTTACCCATTCCTATTGTTGATCCCACTATAGATTTACCTTATCCCTCTCCTTCAAATACTCCTATTTCATTAACTAGTTCTTCTTCTCCACCTTACCTTGCTCAAACTCTTGATCCTTTGTCTACTTCTAGTTCTCAACTCTTACCTATTTCCATTACTCCTTCTATTACTTCTTCCTCTTCTGTATCTTATCCTTTACCTATAGTTTCCATACCATCAATTACTTCAAAATTACTAGCTGCTCCTTTCTAGCCCATACCTCTAAGAAAAAGCACCAGACCTAGACAAAAGCCTAAATACTTATATGATTTTATTTGTAATTTTTCATTCCAACGTCATCCTGTCTTACTTCTACCTCTCCTACTAAGATGGCCCTTCAGTCTGCTTCTCTAAGTACTGTTCCTTTTTATACCCTTAATGCTTACCCTTTTGTTGATTCTCCTTTTTATAGTCAAACATATAAGGATTTCTTGGCCAGTATATCCGCAATCTAGGAACCATAATCATATTGGGAAGCTAAGGATGACCCTAATTGGCAACTAGCTATGCAAAAGGAACTTAAAGCTTTAGAATCTAATCATACATGGGTTGTGACTGATCTGCCTCCAGGTGAGCACCAAGTTAGTAGTAAGTGGGTTTATAAAGTTAAATTCTTGCTTGATGGTTCTATAGATAAATACAAAACATAACTGGTAGCTAAGGGGTATACTTAGATTGAAGGTTTAGATTTTTTAGATAGTTTCTCCCCTATGGCTAAGGTTGTTATAGTTAGAATCTTTCTTACCATTGCTACCCACCATTCTTGGCCTATTATGTAGTTGGATGTAAATAATGCCTTCCTTCATGGCCACTTAGATGAAGAAGTTTATCTTACTCCCCCACTAAAGTCAAGGAAGGGCAGGTTTGTCATCTTGTTAAGTCACTTTATGGACTTAAACAAGCATCTAGATAATGGAATTTGGGGTTTAGCACAAAATTATTATCTGTTGGCTTTGTTCAATCTCCTTATGACCATTGCTTATTTGTTAAAGGGACTGATGAAAGTTTTGTTTCCTTGATTGTTTATGTTGATGATGTTCTCTTGATTGGTGCTAATGAGACATTGCTTACTGAAGTTAAAAAGTTTTTGGATGACTATTTTACTATCAAGGATCTGGGCTATGTCAAATATTTTTTCGGTATGGAGATTACTAGGGATGCAAATGGTACTTATTGGAACCAATGGAAATATATTTTGGACATTTTGAAAAATGTGGGATTGCTTGGATGGGAAGCTTCTACTCCTCTACCCAAAAATTTGAAACTCAATGCAGAGGATGGGAAGCTTTTAGAGGATCCAACTCGTTATAAAAGATTGATTGGTCATTTGCTTTATCTTAATTTCACTAGACTAGATGTTACTTACTCTGTTCAATAGCTTAGTCAATTTGTTCAAGCTTCTAGGTCTACCCATTGGTCTGCTCTGCTTCTCATTTGCTAAAATATTTGAAAGGATTTCCAGATTATGGTCTTTTCGTTCCTTCCATTCCTTTTGATAAACTTGTAGCTTATGCGAATGCAGATTGGGCCTCTTGTGCTTATACAAGACATTCCATTACTAGTTTCTGTATTTTTTTGGGCTCATGTCTTATTTCTTAGGAAACAAAGAAACAGAGTACTATTTCCCAGTCTTCAGTTGAGGCGGAATATCGTAGTATGGGCAGCGTTGTTTGTGAACTTCTCTAGATATCTTATTTGCTTCATGATTTTCATATCTCTATTTCTACATCAATTTCCCTATTCTGTGATAACAAGGCCACTTTGCACATCACAGCCAACCCTGTTTTCCATGAACACACCAAACATCTCGACATCAACTATTATGTGGCTCAAGATCAATATAAACAAGGTTTTGATTTGCCTACTCATGTTCCCTCTAATCATCAGTTGGCTGATCTTTTCACTAAGGCTCTTTGTGCTCCAAATTTCACATACAGTTGTCCAAGATGAACTTTGGTTCTCTGCATCCCAGTTCATCTTGAGGGGTGGATGATAACTTATATGTAACGATGTCATTTTACTTAAAGTTTAGTGAAGCTTTTAAACAATACACATGTATATATGTGATAGGTTAGATTAGTTTTTTGTTGTAACAAACTTCCCTAAAATTGTATAAATAAGAGATAGGCAGGAGAATTTGTTAGTGTCTCTGTAATTCATTTCATCATAGTTGGAATATAGAGAACTAATTTTCTCTTAACAATTCATTTGATTTTGTCTAGATTTACTTGAAATCAATCTAGATTTTAGGAATTTCCACACCCCCCTAATATATAAATTTGAATGCCACAAGAAAAATTATCCTTAATAAGTTCGATTTAGTTTAATGAATAACTTGGGAGAAAATTATCTTGTAATTTGAATAATCTGAATTATATTGATCAAAGTTAATCTTACAATGAATTCACATGCTTTTAAATAGTGGATAGGTTTTGTGAGGCCTCGCCCAAGCACTGGTCTGATAAGCTAAAGAGAATCAAAGTGCTCATTTGGGAAAGAACTCAAGAGGACGCCCTTAGGCTTATCTTTGATAAATTTGAAAATTATTTTTTAGAGTCACCATCTTAATTTATTTTTATTTAGGAAAAAAACCTATTTGACTCCAATAATTACCCAAAGGAAAAAATATCACTAGCCTCAAAACCGAAGAGGATTCAGAGGCTAGGTTTTTTATTTAATTTAACAAAATAATTTTGGCCAAGTAATATAAAAGTAACTTAAAATATATTTCATGAATAATTTAAAATGCATGAATAGTTTATAATGTGCATGATCATTCAACTCATCTATTTAAACAATAAAGTAAAAACACAATTAAGGTTCAAAATAAGAGAAAGTTAATACTACAATAAAATCCCAAACATAAGGGATACCTCCTCTAGCCCTTTTGGGTTCTAGGGAAGTCACACATTCCCCAAACTAAGCGTAATAATAAACTAAAAAAAAACAAAATAAAAGCAAATGAAGAGAGTGATAGAGGGAGAAAGTTGGTTAATTTTAATTGGATTCGATGCTTAAACTAAGCAAGCTTGCGTATCCCTTTGAATTTCAATCAGAACCCACGTAGTTCTCCCTTCTTGCAAAGGAGTTAGTTTAGCCTAGCTACTTTATCATGTTTTGATTGGTTGATTAAAAGATGTTTAAGTTAATTAGTTAACTTAATTGACTATTGAGTTGATTAGCTAGCAACCTAGATGAATCAATTTAATCAACTAACTAAAAGAGGCAACGAGCTTTAGACAAAAGAAAATTAAAGGAAAAGAAACTTACCATAGATGGCTGGCTGCGACTGGCCTTGGATGATAGGTGATGGCTGGCTTAGGATGGCGGGTGGCGACTAGCCTTAGATGGCAGGTGGCAGCTACCCTCAGATGGCAGCTAGCCTCAAATGGCATTGTAGCTTACATCAGATGGTGGGCAGCGGATAGCTTCAGACGATGGGCTATGGCTAGCCTTGGATGACTGGTAGCGGCTGGCCTCGGACTGCGGTCGGTGGCTAGCCTTGAATGGCTTGGCAACTGGCCTTAGATGGCTTGGTGGTTCACCTCGGACTGGAGAAATGAGCCTTGGGCAATAGACTTGCCTCGTACAAGCAGGCAAAAAACCTTTAACTAGTCAAGTAGGAATCAAGGAGAAACCTCTTAACATGAGCCTTAGGAAATGGACTTGTCTCGAACAAGCAGGCGAAAAGCCTTTAACTAGTTGAGTAGGAATTAAGAGAAACCTCCCAACTTGCTTTGCAAA
Organism: Reutealis trisperma; assembly: GCA_947687605.1. Taxonomy (NCBI): domain Eukaryota; kingdom Viridiplantae; phylum Streptophyta; class Magnoliopsida; order Malpighiales; family Euphorbiaceae; genus Reutealis; species Reutealis trisperma. The sequence goes on from CANTUT010000491.1 coordinate 694,496, forward strand.
GCAAGGAGCAAATGTAAAGTAATTTGATTGAAGTTAATGCTATTCAAGATCTAAAAGTTGGTTCCTTGAAGTGTGGAGAGGCCCTATATGTATAGGAGGAGGATTGGAGCATAGAAGACATCAAATTCCAATGTGTGATTGCAAAAAGTAAGGTTTTCATTGAAGTTGCCATAGAGAGCTTTGCAACACCATAGAGCTCTCTACGATAGTGCCACACAAGCCTCTGAGGTTCTACAAAGCCCTTTATGGCAACGCCACAGGCCTTTGCTATAATGGGCCTGTTTTAGCTCATTTTGCCATTTTCACCCGTTCTTGCTTGTTTCTCGTCTGTTTTTCATGATTCTAGTTGTGTTGTACTCGTTACTCTATCTTAGATGATTTAAAAGGGTTAAAATGCCAAAAAGGAATGATTTGGTTTTCCCATTTTGAGAATTTTTGACTTATGAAAGTTTATTTACCGAGCCTAAGTGCTTATAAGGTTCAAACACATACTAAAAGGTGCAAAATTAAGGGTTCATAGCTACCCCCTCATCAAAATTGTCTTTGTCTGAATGGCGATTTTAATGATAGTTAACTTAAGGATGGGAGATGGTAAAAGGCATCAAATTAATGTCTAGGTCAGAGTTTAGACATTTGGATGAAAGGTGTAGTTGAATTTTAAGGAAGATGCTCTTGGTATATTGGGAGATCTGTCAACTGGTAGCATTTGGTTGTTATCTTTTTTGGTAGGTACTAAAGCGATGTTCCTATCTGATAGGAAAGAAAGCGACCCTATCTGGTAGGAATTGACAAAATGGTGATCCTATCTAGTAGGAATGATGATCATGTTAGGAAAGAAAGTGACCCTATCTAGTTGGAACAGATAAAATGGTGATCCTGTCTGGTAGGAATGATGATCATTTTAGGAAAGACAGTGACCCTGTCTAGTAGAAATCGATAAAGTGGTGATCCTATCTGGTAGAAATAATGAGATGACCATCTTGTCTAGTAGAAATGGTGAAGATAACTGTCCTATCTGGTAGAAATAGTCATTTTTGGTAGGAATGAAAAGTGGTGATCCTATCGGGTAGGATTAAAAAGATGACCATCCCATCTGGTAGGAATGATAAGGATAACTGTCCTGTCTAGTAGGCAAGAAGGTAACCCTGTCTGGTAGGAATTGACAAAGTAGTGATCCTATCTAGTAGGATTAAAAAGATGACCATCCTATCTGGTAGGAATGGTAAAGATAACTGTCCTGTCTAGTAGGAATGGTAAGGATAACTATCTTATATTGGTGGGAATAGTAAAAGTAATGGTCCTTTCTCATAGGAATGAAAAGTGAGGATTCTGTCTGGTAGGATAAAAACAGATGACCATCTTGTTTGGTAGGAATGGTAAAGATGATTGTCCTGTCTGATAGGAATAGTAAAAGTGATGATCCTGTCTGGTAGGATCAAAATGATAACCATCCTATCTAGTAGGAATGGTAAAGATGATGATCATGAGATTGAGATAGACTTTTTAAAAGAGATTAATTCAAATTGATCGGGTTGATGATACATCTTACTTTGAATGTTTGACAATCCTTTATGATTTATGAGCCTGTTTAATGCAAAAATACTAGATAATTATGCAATGATCGAATACCTTGAGCCTACAAAGTGTCAACCTGATATAAAAGTGTTGATCTTTGGGATAAAGATGCCTCTATTTTAGAAAGGTAAGCATTTAGAAGGGAGCTGCCCCCACTTTAGAATGATAGAGGAAAGTGGTTTAGTCATTTAGTTTTTGGTTGATTGGCTAGCTCAAAGATAAAATGGGCATATCAAGTATGAGGCTATTTAGAGAGCTTGATAAGAAGGGTCAGTTCTTTGGAGATGATTAGGTTAGAAGTTTCAGGAAAGGTCAATTTATGGGGCTTGTCCTCTGAGAAGTTCATGTGGAAGGCTTAGTCAGGTCTGGCACTTTGGCTTGGTCAAGTTACAGTTTTTTAGGAGTTTAATTAGAAGGTTCAGTAAAGTACTATCTTAGGCTTGATTAGGTCTAGTTTAGAGGAAAGGTTAGGCTAGGAAACTAGCTCAAGAAGGCTTAGTCAAATTTGGCCTTAGTAGAGATTATGGTTTTCATAAATGAAGGCTTTAGGAGAGGGCTTCATGGGGAAAGCTTTCAGGCTTAGGCTTCATGGTGAAGGCTTTTGGTTTGGATTTCATGGTGAAGATTTTTTATTTGGGCTTCATGGTGAAGGCTTTTTGGTTTGAGTTTCAAAGGCTTTTTGGTTTAGGCTTCATAGTGAAGGCTTCTTGGTTTAGGCTTCATGATGAAGGCTTCTTAGTTTGGGGCTTCATGGTGAAGGTTTTTGGGAGTGGGTTTCATGGTGAAGGCTTTTTTATTTAAGTTTCATAGTGAAGGCTTTTGATTTAGGCTTCATGGTGAAGGCTTAAAGGTTTTTGGTTAAAAGGCTTTTAGGCTTTGAGGATAGATTGTCAGCTTGGGCTTTTCTATAAGGGTGCTTTGGACCTTTTTGGAAGATGGTTGGCTTCATCTTATGTATGCTGCTCCAGGTTTTGGTCATAAAGATACTGTAGGCTCATGTGTAGAGGCTTGCTCTTTGTCATGGTTGCATCATATTTTCTTGCCCATCATACAGTTGCAGGCCTTGACTCAATTAGACTTTATGGGTGATGTAATTTACTAAAGAGGCTTGGTCTTTTCAAGGATGATGAGATTTTGCCAACGAGACATAGAATGAATTAAGTAGTTTAAGCCCTTCTTAAGCTTTGCAAGACATGACTTAATTTTGGTTGTGCTAGAGAAAATTGGCTTCAAGGATGATGAGTCTTGAAAGACTTAGAACCATTGGTTTTCCCATGGGCTTGGCCCTTAGAAGATGATGAGACTTTACCAAGGAAAGCATGGTATAAGTCTTGAGCTGGAAAGGATAAGATGGTACATTTTGAAGTTTGGGAATGGTTCAAAGGTGAGTTGGAAATTCTTAAAAGGATTAAAGAGGTTGTATGATTTTGCTATTTGCATCATGATTTATGGAAAAGAACAAACTAAGCTAATCTTGTCAATTTGAGATTGAAGATACATTAAGGGTGACATTCTATTGGTTTGAACGTATATGACAAACTAGCTAAAAAGAAATGCCCTAAAGAGTGGCTGATAGACTAATGAAAAGAGATAACTTGGGGATCATGCTCCCAATGAGAGATAGGAACATAACAGACTAGCAATGTGAGAAACTGTACCTAAGCTCTTTGAGCTAAGTGACGAGATGGATTAACAAAAGACGATGATGACCTAAAAGCATATGCCCCTACTGTGAGATAAGGGCATATAAGACAATATCACTTTAGAGAATGAGTCTCTATTGAGGAAGGATAACTTTGAGACATGAGACAAGACAGATTGATTGAAGACAACTTTAGACACAAAGGAAGATGATTGGGATGAGCTCTCTCTCTCTCTCTCTCTCTCTATCTCTCTCTCTTTCTCTCTCTCTCTCTCTCTTTTTAGCTCTAACTTTTGCCTAAGCTACCCTTTTAGGTTTTCAACTTAGCAAGCTTGGACTAATGAAATTTAGGAAAAAACATTCCACCATGATTTGCTACTTTTCTTCACTTTGAGGGGCTCTAACATTTGAATTTTGCATTTTAACGAACTTGTTGCCCTTTATTGAAGTGTATCGTTTGATTTTATGCTTCAACTATTTGATGAGAGGTTTATTTCTTAACCTTTTTTGATTAGGAGCTGGCAAAGCAATTGTTGATGGCATCTCAATTCCAACATGTGGTAGCTGTGGTGGATTTAATTAACTGTTCATTTCTTTTTTTCTCTTTCTCGTTCTTTCTCTTTTTTTTCTTTCTTTCTTTTGCTCTCTTTCTCTCTCTCTCTCTCTTTTTTTCAAAGCTCATCCATGTTTAAAATAAGAAAGACAAGTGCACAAATAATTAAAATATATGTGGATGTTTTATTACAATGGAAAATTTTACTACAAGATAACAAAAAAAGATTGACTAAATTGATTAAAAATACACAAAAAGGAAAATAAGATGACATACTTATACTTGAATTTAGACTCAAAGTTTGAGATTTGTTCTCAGACTCAAACTCAGACTTGGATTTCAATCTTAAATAAGTAAGGTTAGCTAAACGTGAACTCTTCCATGTCATGCCACTTAGGGCCAAGGAAAGGTGGGGTTGAATTGTGTTCATGTTCTTCATCACTATTTTGGTTAGTGGTGAGGATTTCAAGATGCACTTTAGATGCAATCTTCAACCTTTGATGCAATTGCAATCAAAGCTTTGAAAGTGGGTAGGTATTGGGTTAACAAGTGGACTTAGTAGGTTGAAAGTAGGTTTTTGACAAGGATGTCCACTTGTTCTTGCTTTATTGGTTTGGTTACCATTTGAGCAACTTTAGCCCTCCACCTTGGAAGGAACATGGAGAAGGACTCCTCTGAAAACTACTTAGTAGTTTTGAAGTCGTGCCTAGTGACATCCATTTCATCATTGTAATGATACTGCTTGACAAAGGCATGATAGATATCATCCCATGTCCTTTCCTAGCGCTTGTCTAGTGAAAGGAACTATCTCCTAGTAGCACTAGTTAGTGATTATTGGAACAGTTGAGTAAGGAGCTAATCGCTAACTCCCAAAGGTTTCATTGTCCCTATATATATCTTTAGATGAGTCTTGGGGCAAGTGGTTCCATCAAATATTTATAGTTCAAGCATTTTGAATTTAGGAGAAAGCTTGGCATCAGGAAATAAGGTTAAACTGTCCATATCAATTAGATCATCATAATGATTTAGGAATTTAATGATTCTTTCTATAGCTTCAAATTTCTCCATAAGCAATATGGTGTTTGGATAAGAGAAAACTTCCCCACTTTAGTTTAGATATAAGTTGGTTTGACTCGAATTTGGGCTAGGATTAGTCTGGTTCAAGATAAGGTTTGGATTAAGATGGTTAAGGTTGCCTTGGTTAATCATAGCCTGCACTTCCTTGTTGATGAATTGCCTTTATTCCTCAAATTAAGCTTATTGAGCAGCTAAGATAGATTGGAAATGCTCTTCTTGCTTCTTAAGGAGTCTGGTCACAAGTGTGGTCAGGGAAGCCATGTCAAGCGGGTTGGCCATTAGTACTTTCAAACCAAAGCAACAAGGTAAGTGATGAGCATGGAATTGAAAAGGTAATGAAGGTATAGGCATACAGATCGTAAGAGAAAAGGCTTCCTATTATGTCATAGGCCAACCATTTTTTTTTTGGGCATAAGGTATGATGGGGTAAATGTTTTGGGCTTAGGATAGTAGATTAGACCAAAGGTATTGGGTTTAAGGTAGTGTGCTGGGGTAAAGTTATTGGGCTTAAAGGTAACAAGCTAGTTTTGAAAGGTAATGGGCCATGGGTGTTGGGCTTAAGGATAGTGGGTTTGATTTTGAATAAGGGATAGGATCAAGATGATGGTTTTGGCATGGAGAACCTAAGGTGTCTAGTTTTTTTTTTAATTTTTTTAATTTTTTTATGGGATAGAGGCTATAGGTTAAGCTTATGGTAAGGTAGCAGGGTTTTTAAGGTTGGATATAGGTTTTAGGGTTGTTGATTTATGGCTTAAGGTCTAATGGTTAAAGGTGGTTTAGGTTTGCATTTGAGGTACAAGGTTCAAGTGTTCGGTATTTAGGGTAAGGCTAGGGCAAGGTTTTAAGGTATGTGATTAAGGTGATGGTATTTAGGATAAAGGCTAAGGTGAGGTGTTTAGGATTAAAGGTCAAGGTGAGGTGTTTAGGCTTATGGAGGCAAAGGTGATTAGGATATAAGTGATTGTGTTTAAGGTTTAGGAGTGAAGGTGTTCAGATAAAGATGAGAGAGTTATGGGTTAAGGATAATGGTGTTTAGGCCAAAGGTTTAGGGTGATGGTTTAGGGGTATGTGGATAGGGTGATGGGATATAGGTGAAAATGTTTGTGGGGAAGGTATTTGAATAGAGATAAGAATGTTTGACCTTTCTTCAGTTCAACGCTCGACCTAGACTTGAGATGAATGCATGTTTTGTTATACAGTATGGATGCATAATGCATGTCTTGCTTCATCTACCAACTGGGTCATTGATTCTTTTTGCACAGATCGTATGACAGGTAATTCTAACCTACTTTCCTCTGTTGAGTCTTCCAAAACCCTTCCTAAAGTCACTTTAGCTGATGATTCTACCTCTTCTATCCTAGGCACTAGAACTGTTAATCCAACACCACTGCTTTTGTTAGATAATGTCTTGAGTCTACCTGAATTTGCATTTAACTTACTTTTTATTAGCAAAATTACTCGTGCCTTGAACTATTCTGTCTCATTTTTTCCTGATTACTGTCTTTTTCAGGATCTGTTGAAGAAGAAGATTATTGGTAAAGGACATGAATTAGGAGGTCTCTACATTCTGGATAGTCACATGCCCAAGTCAATTGCTTGCTCTAGTATCTTACCTGCCTTTGAAGCTCATTGTCGATTGGGACATCCTTCCTTACCTATGTTGAAGAAGTTGTGTCCTCAATTTCGAAGTCTTTCCTCTTTAGATTGTGAGTCTTGTCAATTTACCAAACATCACCATCTGTCTTTTGTCCCTCGAGTCAATAAACGAGCTAGTGCTCCATTTGAGTTAGTTCATTATGATGTTTGGGGTCTATGTCCTATTATGTCTAAAACTGGTTTTAAGTATTTTGTTACTTTTGTTGATGATTTTTCTCACGTAACTTGGCTTTATTTAATGAAAAATCGTTCTAAAATTTTTACTCATTTTAGTGCTTTTTGTGCTGAAATTAAGACGCAATTTCATATGTCCATACAAAATCTGAGAAGTGATAATGCCAAGGAATACTTGTTAGAAAACTTTCAAACATACATTATTCAAAATGGCATTCTTCACCAAACTTCCTGTGTCGACACACCATCCCAAAATGGTGTGGCAGAAAGAAAGAATAGACATCTTTTTGAGATAGCCAGAGCACTACTTTTTCAAATGCATGTTCCAAAACAATTTTGGGCTGATGCAGTTTCCACAGCCTGTTTCCTAATAAACCGTATGCCTTCATCTGTTCTTCAGGGTGCGATTCCTTATTCTGTCTTATTTCCTACTAAAGCTTTATTCCCTATTGAGCCTAGAATCTTTAGGAGTACTTGTTTTGTTCGTGATGTTCGACCGCAGGTCACCAAACTTGATCCCAAATCATTAAAATGTGTCTTTTTGGGTTATTCTCGTTTGCAAAAGGGTTATAGGTGTTACTGTCCTAGTCTCCACAAATATCTTGTGTCTGCTGATGTTACTTTTCATGAACATCTACCATTCTTTTCCGATTCTTCTACTTCTTTTCCTAAGGGGGAGGATGACAATTTGCTGGTTTATACTATCACCCATACACAAACTAGTCCCTTTCCGACACCTCCTGATCAATCATCATCTTAACCACTGCGAATATGTGAAAGAGTTGATGGAATATTTAGAGTTTCTCTATTTTGGAAAAGGTAATATGTCTTGTATTTATGAAGTATGTCAGAAGTTTTATTGGGCTGAACAGCAAGAGCAATCCCTCCAGACTTATTTTATGACCTTTAAAAGAACCTATGAAGAGCTAAATACTTTACTTCCTTTTAGTTCTGATATAAAAGTTCAGCAGGCTCAACGAGAACAAATGGTAGTAATGAGTTTTTTTAGCAGGACTTGATTCTCGATTTGAGGTTGCTAAATCTCAAATTTTGTCGGGTGTTGAAATTTCCTCTCTTCATGACGCCTTTTCTAGAGTGCTTTGCACTGATACTGGTACAAGTTCTACTTCTTTAGTACAATCTTCTAGTGCTCTCATCAGTCATCACAATGGACGATCAAATTTTAGAAATAATATCAGAGGGGGAGGAACTAGGAATCGAAACTATTCGCGTCGAGACACTGGTGTTCCAAGTCGAGATATTGGTGATATTGTGTGTTACTATTGTCATGAGCCGGGTCACACCAAGCGCGCTTGCCACAAACTACAAAATAGGAATTCAAAAACATCTTTGGCAAATGTGGCAGCTACTACACCCATCCCAACATCTGAGCAGAAATTTACTATCTCTGCAGATGAGTATGCTAAATTCACTCAGTATCAGGAAGCTCTAATGAATTCATCTTCCTCTATCACTGCTAGTGATTAACTAAACCCACAATCTCACGATCAATAGAATTTTTAATTTGTAAAAACAAATGAGCATAGCTCTTATCCATTCCTGACGAGTTTTGTCATTAGGGGGATCATCAGTGAGATGGTCATCCTGGGCTAAACTCCTTAAATAAATTCGAACGGTTCTGCACCAATCTAAATAATTAGGGCCAGTTAATTTATGCTCAGCGATTTTAGTGTTCATAGGAATAACATCCATAACAACGAAATTCTTTTGATCGTCGGCCATAATTAACCCAAAATAAATCACAGAGCAGAAAGAAAATGCACAATGAACCTTAAAAACAACCAGCAACAGCCAAGAAACTCACAAAATTACAAACCCACGACAGTAGCAAAAATCCCAATTAAACAGTAAAGAAGAAGCCTCAAAAGAGTAGGTCACATATTCCTGATGACAGAATAGAGTACCAGAAAGGGCCGGACAGAAGAGGCATCGCCCGAGGGACTGAACGGAGGCTGAGGAACCTTCACACGCTCTCACACTTGCTGGCACATCGGGACAGGTATAGACGCTTTAGGTGGCGCGTGAGCTTCACGCTCAGGTCTTCTGGTCACCGGATTTTAGGGAAAGGCCAGTCGGCAGGTGGCGCTTCTCCCTTGGCAGGCGGTGACACACCACAGTCACTCTAAATGGGTGACTTAACTTTTGATATTTTCTGCTCACTTTTGGTAGACAGGAAATGGAAAAAAAATTTTCCAGAATTGCTCACTTGGGCAATAACACCTCACACTACTCACTTGGGTAGCAGCCAGGCTCTGATACCATGTAATTTTTGTATATTCTCTAATAATTTAGGGTTTACATAATATGAGAATATATACAAGTTAGCTAATTCTATATTAGGAAACTACCCACTAAATAGGCCTAGAATCATGATCCTATAATATTTATAGATATTACAAGATACTAACAGATATTTTCCTAACAATATACATGAGGAAAACATTTCATAAGAATGTAAAGATGCAAGGTTTTAATTATAGTACATACAACCTAAGACTAAGATCTAAGTTCATTACATGAAAGGGTAAGGGTGGCTCGATTTGGATACCCATTATACTAGAGCAACGATGTACTTAACCACATGTGAGTCAAGGAGCCTGACGTGGGTCCAACTGTATGTGCATGCTCATTACACCTTTGAAAGGATCAAAGGATTCATTGCAAGGTGGATGATTTCACTATCAGTGAATAGACCCAATGAGGGTTACCCACTCGATGCTACTCACTATCCATTTTTTTCCTAAAACTAGGTTGAATGGCAAAGTGCCTATGTAAGTGATGCATGCAAAGTCACAATCATATTAAAAGGCCAAATTCTTTTTAAACCAATTAGTAGTCCACTTATTTTTTTCCTTTTATGAAAATAAAGTTAGTCCCTAATGGAGTCGCCAGCTGTGAGGCCTCACTCGAGCACTGGTCTGATCTGCTAAAGGGAATTGAAATACTCATTTGGAAAATAACTCAAGAGGAAGCCCTCAGGCTTATCTTTGATAGATTTGAAAATTTTTTCTTAGAGTCACCACTTTAATTTATTTTTATTTGGCAAATAAAAGGAAAAAACCCATTTGACTCCAATTATTACCCAAAGGAAAAAAGATCACTAGCCTTAAAATCAAAGAGGATTCAGAGACTAGGTTTTTAGTTTAATTTAAAAAAATAAGTTTGGCCAAGTAATATAAAAGTAACTTAAAATATATTTCATAAACAATTTAAAATGCATGAATAGTTTACAATATGCATGATCATTCAACCCATCTATTTCAACAGTAAAGTAAAAATACAATTAAGGTTCAAAATAAGAGAAAGTTAATACTATAATAAAATTCCAAACTTAGGAGATACCTCCTCTAGCCCTTATGGGTTCTAATGAAGTCACACATTCCTCAAACTAAGCCTAATAATAAAATAAAAGAAAACAAAATAAAAGCAAGTGAAGAAAGTGATAGAGGGGGAAAGTTGGTTAGTTTTAATTGGATTCGATGCTTGAAACAAGCAAGCCTGCGTATCCCTTTGAATGGGAATTAGAACCTACACAGTTCTCCCTTGTTATGAAGGGGTTAGTTTAGCCTAGCCACTTTATCATGTTTTGATTAATTGATTAAAAGATGGTTAAGTTAATTAGTTAACTTAATTGACTACCAAGTTGATTAGCTAACAACTTAGATGAATCAATTTAATCAACCAACTAAAAGAGGCAATGCACTTCAAACAAAAGAAAATTAAAGGAAAAGAAGCTTACCACAGATGGTTGGCGGTGGCTAGCTTAGGTTGGCATTATGGCTCGCATTAGATGGCGAGCGGTGAATAACCTCACACGGCGGGCAGCAGCTGGCTTCAGATTGCGGGCTATGGCTAGCCTCGGATAGCTTGGCAGCTCACCTTAGATGGGGTGGCGACTCACTTTGGATGATGGGTAGTGGCTAGCCTCAGACTAGAGAAATGAGCCTTGGGCAATTGACATGCCTTGAACAGGCAGGTGGAAAGCCTTTAAATAGTCAGGTAGAAATCAAGGAGAAACCTCCTAACACGAGCCTTGGGCAATGGACTTGCCTCGAATAGGTAGGCGAAAAGCTTTTAACTAGTTGAGTAGGAATCAAAAAGAAACCCTCCAACTTACTTTGTGAAGCAAGGAGCAAATGCAAAGTGGTTTGCTTGAAGTTAATGCTTTTCAAGCTTTGAAAGTTGGTTCCTTAAGTATGGAGAGATCCTCTATATATAGGAGGAGGATTGGAGCATAGAAGGCATCAAATTCCAATATAGGATTACAAAAAATAGGGTTTTTGCAGATGTTGCTACAGAGAGCTCTCTGAGGTGCCATAAAGCTCTCTGAGGTAGTGCTACATAGGCCTTTGCAACAACTAGCCTATTTTTGCCCATTTTCCCTTTTTGCCTATTCTTACTCGTTTCTCATCCATTTTTCATGATTCTAATTATGTTGTACTCATTACTCAGTCTCGGATGATTTAAAGGGTTTAAATGTCAAAAAGGAATGTTTTGATTTTTCCATTTTGAGAGTTTTCAACTTCTGAAGGTTTGTTTACCAAGTCTAAGTGCTTATAAGGTTCAAACACATACTGGAAGGTGAAAAATTGAGGGTTCATAGGTTTCCAAACTAAGTTATCATAATAACTTTAATGAAAACTTTAATATAAAATCAATGTATTCCTAATCTGATTTCAACTCTATAAAGGAAAAAACCTAATGAACTAGTAAATAATATCCAAATGTATGAACTTTTAACTAAATTAGTTTAGCTCAAAAATCAAATAAAACTAACTAATATAGCTAAATAGAGTCAGGCCAAACATATAAGAATTTAATCGGCACTTCAATGAAGTTTTAAAAAATTCTTACAATTCAAATAACTCCATATTGAACTTAAATCATATTTGCTAATACTAACACCTCTTTCAATTTTGATTCCAAGTTGTATTTCCTTTAGAAGTTTTATTTGAATCTTAAATAGCCCACAAATCTTGAATAAGTCCACTAAGTGCATCTTTGAACTTCTTTGCTATTGATCTTGTAATCACCTATTAGGAATATATAATGGATCCCTTAATGTTATACTTGATACTTGATCCTTATTGTTGGCCCCTTCATAAGAATTCAACCTTGAATCATCACCAACATCAAAAGGAAAAAGACCATAAACATTAAAGGTTACACTCAGGTTATACTTACCAGGAAGATCTAAATTGAAAGGCCCATCTCTTATTTGTTGTAATTTAAATTGCTTATAAGATGAAAATCTCTCCTTTCTCATTATGAGTGGCTTATTAGACTTCATACTTAATTCTCAAGGTATACTCTGACACTTTCATAACCTGGCCCATTGTAAGTAGATGAGAACAAAAAGAGAATTGTCATTCGAACACATTGCAAAATATTGATAAAAAATTTGGTTCAAGGATATAAGGCCTTGGTAATGTCCAACTCCATCATGTAGTCAAATCTTAAATATTATGGATTCGAGAGTTAGGTCTTACTTTTTATATGATTTGCTAAACATTGATATGTCAATCTATCCACATTATAACAAAATTGATTTTAATGCATTTGCAATAAAGTAAATTCTTAAAAGAGTTCAAATAATATAAATAAAGTGATAAAATGATTATAAGGTTCTACTTAACTTATTACATTAGGATATACCTTTTGGCAGCCCAAAATGCAAAAATAAGGAAAGTTGGAAGATAAAAAATTGAATTACAATCTTCCTAAAACTAATCAAATGAGGAAAAGAGAGAAAGTACATACAAAAAGAAGGTTAACTACCTCTAAATGTGTTCAAACCAAGTCTATAGGTTTACTAGGCGTAGAGGAAAGTAATTATAAATCACCAAAACAAAAGGTAAGTAGAATGCTGGACAATTGATTGTCTAGATCTTGGCCAATCATTTGGCATAAAATGGCTTCCTTCAAGGCCATTTAAGCTCAAATAGCTCATCTTTCAAGCATTTGGGCCTAAACTCTCCAATGTTCTTCCTTTTGTGATTTTAGCTATAAGACAAACTTCCAAACCTTTGATTCTTAATGTATTTCATTAGCTCAAGCATAGAAATAGTGCATAATCAATTGAAAATAATAAATATGCCAAATAAAAATATTATCATGCAGGAGAAACAAAAATATCATGATATGCCATTAACAAATATTCAAATGTAAGCTTACTATAAATTCCTAAAACATGTGATCCTAAAAAATATTTCATATAAGAATAATTATCGTAGATAAATGTTTTTAATAATAAAACTAATAACCAAACAAAGAATGATGCATTAAATAAAAATTACCATCATATTTCGTACCTTTAACATAAACAATATTAGAAAATAGATAGGGATGAATGAAATTGTATTAATAACATGAATATAAACTTGAAATCAACAATAAAATACAAATTCATGCTTTGAATTGAAAGATGCTATATTCAACCAACATGGTCTACTATAAATATGCGTATTTCATATAAATAAAACAAAATAGATAAAGAGAGATGATTAGAAATATATGGAGAACATAAATGTTCTGGATTTTTTCAACCCCTCAAAGCATGTACCTGTCTTGTAATTTAGATTAGTTCAAAAACTAAAGTCACTTGAAATAAAGTTTTCTAATTTTAATGCAAATATGAAGAATAAAATAATTAATTTCTCTTAGTTGTGTAACTAAATATTTTTAATTTTCTTAAACGTATTTCCAATTCAAAAAACCTTTTCTATAAAAATAGTTTTGTATAATATGTACAACTATAAAAATTTCTAAAAATAAAAGATTCCTTTTTCTTTCTATAATCACTCCATGAAAGTAATTGGTGAGAGTTTTTTCCTCTTGGATTTTACATTTGAATTTTAAAAGAAATGATAAGAAATTTATCAGACAAAACTACATTATCAGATAAAATAAGTTTGAGATAAATAATTAAATATTAATTAAAAATTAAAATCATTTAAACCTCAACACAAATGAACTTGGGAGGCTTAACTGGGCCTCCTTATAGAAGATTGGACCTGAAGTCCAAGGCCTGAATCGAGTGTTGGCTTGAAAGGTAAGCCGTAGGCATTTTGCCCTGAATGTCTCTAAGGGAAGCCATTTGGAGCCAAATGGTTCCAGGGAGAGCAATTTCGGCCCAAACAACTAGGCCTATGGGAATTTGGTCATCTTTTTAATTGGAAGGCCTTTTAAAGCTCCTTTGATCCTATCCTTTCATTTTTTTTTCTATTTTATGTGGGTTCCACACTTCTAATATATTAAAGTTAATATTAGAAAGCTTCACTAATAACACTTTGCTAAACATTCCATTTCTTGGATTGTGATCATCCTACCTATCTTAACATGGCTTTTGAACATGATTTTGAAAAATAATTATAAGAAGAAATCATGTCAAAGCATCATGCCATTGAACTTTGATACCATTCACTCATATGCATTTAAGAAATACCTGAAATTTTACTTTTGAGATATGTATCTTGCCATTGAGGCGACTTCATCCTTTTGTCATCATTAGCCATTAGAGCCATTCATCATCTATTCATTGGGATCATGTCATTAAGACTCCTATTAGGTTTTCTTAGCCTAATAGGTATAATAGATCTTCTTAGCTCATTACGACCCATTAAGACTCTTTTATAATTTTTGCTTAGTCATTAAGATCGTGTCATTAAGATTGTGCCATTAAGACTCCTATTAAGTTTTCCTTGCCCATTATTATCTATTGTGGGCCCTCTTGCAACTTTCACTGAGTCATTAAGATCGTGCCATTAAGGCTTTTATTAGGTTTTCCTAGCTTAATAGGTGTACTGGGTTTTCATATCAAGTATTGCCTACAGTTGTTTAAAGGTTTGACTCAATTCCTCTTTGGGAAATCAGAAGCCCATAACTTTTGAGTTTTTAACTCAAATACACACTTTTCTTTATTAGCTTCATCTTATATTAGTTCAACATAACAAAAACCTCTTCCAAATCTTTCTTATAGTCCTCAACTTTTGCTCTTTTGATTATCATATCATCAATGTGCAGTCTTTCATTACCTCTAATATTTTCTTTAAGCATCCTATTCACCAACCTTTTGATAAGTGGCCCCAACATTTTTCAGTCTGAAGGGCATTACCTTATAATAATAAATACCTCGTGGGGGTTATCGAACTAGTTTTGTCTTCATTCTCCCTATTAATTTAGATTTGATGTAAGTTTTATAGTCCATTTAGAAAATTGTATAACTCATGGCCTATTGTTGAGTCAACCAATTGATCAATTTTAGGTATAGAATAGTTGTCCTTAGGCAATCCTTGTTCAAATCAGATAAATCCACTCACATTCTCTGTTTCCTATTGGGTTTACTTACCTTCACTCTTTTAGCTTGCAATTCAGGATAGAACACCTCTTGTATGAACCTGGTTATCGATAATTTATCCACCTCTTCCATAATAGCCAACTATATCTAGGGAGCACAATTCCTCTTCTTCTACTTTATTGGTTTATAAGATGGGTAATGTCAAATTTATGGACAATGATTTCAAGAGATATTCCTTTAAATTCCTATGTTTTCCATATGAAACTTTTTTTATTATCCTTCAGGACTTGCTTAACATGCTCTCTATGTCTAATGCTAGCTAAACTCTGATTTCTAGCCAACATATCTCTGAGACATCATGCACACTATTCTAAAAGTGAATTATCTAGCTTAAAGGATTCGATTTGATAGACAGAGCCTAAGGCTCCTCCTTCCACTATGCCATATATGTTTCTTATGCTATTTTTTGACTTCCTCAAATAATTACAACCCTAGATTTAGTGGAGATCTT
>CANTUT010000491.1:717500-723141 GCA_947687605.1 Reutealis trisperma
TCATCAACTCAAAACCATGTATTTATTATCAAGTCATCATAACATCTAGTTCCATATTTCCCAATCACATTTGCATTCTAATCACAATATAAGGTTAAGATACCTTAAGTATGCCAAAATGCCCTTAAGCTTATCTAGGGTCATACCTTCAACTAACATGCAATTTTATGATTTATTATTCATACATACATGTCAATAATCATCAAAACACATCACATAAAAATTATAAACATTGGGACAAAAATATTGATGTAGGCTGAATGTATGACCAAAGGAAAAATTAAATTTTCTTTCTTTTTGTACTTTGATCTATTTCAGAAATATGTAAAAATATAGTTTGAACCAAGATTTTTCATGTAAACACAAAAAAAAATCATTTTAAAGTATTAATTAATGTGAATCAGCCACACTTAGTTGTTCATACATAAAAATTCAACTTTTGAGTTATAGGGTACAAAACCATGAGTTTTCTTATTTTTGGTATTTTTCGGTCATTTTAGAAATATGTAAACAGGTTGTTCAAACCATTATTTTCCATTCAATCTTAGTAAATATCAATTTAGAACATATCCATACATGATTTGGCATCCATGGATAGTATTTATACAAAAAATGTCTAAGTTTTAAGGCTTAGGTGAAAAATCATGAGTTTTCACATTTTTCGCGCTTTTCGTTCATTACAGCAATATACAGACACATGATTCAAATCATTATTTTTCATCTACAAAAAACAAATATCATATTAGAATTCTTTCTCACACAAATTGGCAGCCACATGTTAATATTAATAATAGAATTTTTGAACTTCTAAGTTCTAGCACAAAAACCATGAATTCCTTTATTTTCTGAAACTTTTCAGTCATCACAGAAATATGCAAAAATATCATTTAATCCAATATTTTTCATCCAAACAAATCAAAAATCAGTTTAGAAAACAATAATGCACAAATCGCCCCCCACTAGTGATGTTTATGCATGAAAATTGTGATTTTAAGTTATAAAATTCACCTTTAGAGAAATCTCGCGGAAAGATTTGTGTTTTCGGTAGAAAATAGATTTTCTCTCCCAAAAACTCACCCAAACAGAATTAAATCTGTAAAAATTAGTAATCAACCAATTCAAAATAATTTTTCCATAATTTATTTTGTAGAAATCAGTTTAGAAATTGAAAGAGAAGAAAAACTTACAATTACAGTCAAGAAATGGCGAAACGGAATGGTGTTTTCTTAATTTCAGTGGAGAGAAATATTTTGAGAGGATTTTTCTACCAAGATACAGAAAACTAAAGTGGTGGCTGCTGGAAGACCTACGCTGGCTGAATTTTACAATATATATTAGGGTTTGGGTGCAATTTCCACTAATACCATTAATAAACTAGGTTAGGAGGATTTTAGTGTAGTGTGCTTTTGGGTATTTAAGCTTTTTATTTAAATTTTGGGCTGATTATAATTAAAAATAAAAAGAATATTTTTCTTGTTATTTCTGTAATATTTTTCCCAAAATATTTATTTTAAAAATTATTTTAAAATACTCATAAAATCATTTTATGCTTAAAAATTGTCTTTATGCATGAAAATTCATTTTATTTAAAATAAATTTCTTTATGCAAATGCACTTCATTTAAATCATTTATTTCACAATAGCAACTCATATTATGCATATTAAAATTAATTTAATATGCCACATGCTCATCAATCACTTAGATTACTAATTTTCACAAAAGCACACACTTAACCATAATAGTTCTAAATCAAGCAACTTATCATGAAAATTCCTAGGGTGGGTGTGGGTTGTTACACTCAGTTACTCCTTATAAACTTTTTACCTTAGTACCCCTTACCATGTTCTACTTAACTTGTAACTTTTCTTCTTACATATTTTTACCCTATCTTATAATACTTACTTTGCCTTATTACACCTAAGGTCCATCCTCATCAATAAAATTCATCTTTTACTCATTGAGCATTGCCTCAACACACAATAGAAAATATATTCTCCTTATTTCTTTCCTAGAAATTGTATATAAGTCATGTTCATCAATGGCTCATACTTGTTTGTAAGCTTCCATTATTCATCAATGGTTCATACTTTCCATAATGACTTCCTTGTTAATCTTCTCTTATCTTAATTTTCTTAATATCATATTGTCTCATCCACTCTTCAAGAATCTCCAAAATTAAATGGAATCTTTTTGTCACAACTTGACTTAAATGGTGTGACAGTCCTAGAGCATGGGTAGGTTTACAGCCACAACCATCCGTAGAACCCACTATGCATTAATCCAATTCAATATATATCATGTAACTATTTAGCAATTTAATCATGTCACACCAATATTCATCATTCACCATATTAGTTCATATAGAATGAGCAATTCATGTCTAATGTTCACTATAGATCAAGGATCTAATCTCATACTATCATACATAATGAAAAATGGCGAAAATCATACATCAATGATCAATCCAAAATAATCATTCTATCAAATTCATGCTTCTAGGTGTTTAACAGAGCAACTAATGGATAAACATTCATGATATTGATGATATATATATTTATATAAATTCAAAAGCAATACATCTTAAATACCTTCTTAGGAAGAAGAAGTCAAGAAGCTCTATCCTTTACAAATTTATCTTCCTTAATTCTAGCACCTTAAAAATATAATAAAGAGGAGTGAGCCTTTAACTTAATGAGATATAAAATATATTTATACTTATAAGTTCTAGTGAATATCACAAGTGGTTAGCATATGAAATGTCGATAACATATCAAAGGACAATAAAGGTATTAATAAAAATGGTGATGTGCCTACAAAAAATGGCAACAAATAACAAATTTATAAAACCTTAACAAATTAACCAAACAATCATATCAAATATGGTAATAACTTCTCCCTTTTCAATGTATCCTTGCTCAAGCATATGGTCCTCTTTAGGTAAGACACTGATATATTATTGACCCTATCAGTTGGATCATCAGTGCACACGGTCTAATGACTTATCCACTATTAGTATGGGCATTCTATCATAAATTATTTAGCTTGGTCAAAGCTTGGTGGGTTTATTATCAAGAAATAAATAGCCACAAGGCCACCATTTAACAATTGGTTCAATATATCATAACAAATTAACAAATAGATTCAATATGTTAATAAGTTAGCAAATGGGTTTGCAATGAAATAGCATTATTAATATGGATCCCAAGAGGCATTAATAATTAAATCAATTTGGTAACTTATGTGTAAATTAAGAATGGCATTTATTCGAGAGTTGGTAAGTATAAACATATTTCATACTGTCCTTGTAATTTACCAATCCAAGCTCAATTAGTTTTCCCTTGGCTGAAATCCTTTATTGTCCTAGCCTACACAAGAATGGCCAAATAATTTATCAATCTAGGGTTTACAATCTCTAATTCAAAAGTCAAATCCTCTAATTTCATTCAAACAATCTAAATCGAAGTCTCCTAAATACATATATGACTCAAAAACTCAAGAAAATTCTAGGTTTTCATAAATTCCAATCTAACATCAATGACTAACAATAACTACCATAAAATACTTTTATCTAACTCAATAAATATGCTATAACCACTTACTAATAAAGTCCATAAGAATTATGAAGGGTTGAACACTTACTTAGAAATGTTTCCTTTAACCAAATCCTCAAATCTTTTTAAGAATCTAGATGAAATCCACCTAGATCTTGAATATCCTTTATTATCTTAAGTTAAGATGATAAATCTTGGCCTTAGAGGAACATTATTAGAGTTTGGTATAGTTTAAGGGTGAATGGAACTAATATAAATAAAGAAAGAGGATAAATTTATTATTTTGGCTCAATTTTTATAAGTCTTGACATGTCATAAGCGTGACCTTAAGAGTAATAGGCATGACAATTAAAATGAATTTCATATAGAAGCAAAAATCAAGGTTGTGAATAGTCTATCATGGTTTTGAACAGTCTATCATGGTTGTGAACAAATCTATCACAATTCTAAACAAATATATCACAAAGGTAAATAACTCTATCGCAGGGTTAAACAGCTCTGTAGCAAGGTTGACAAACCTCAACATGGCCAAGATCTCATCTGTCCTCATCTTGACTACCAAATTACTTTAAATGCTTTTAATAACCCTCAAACTATCACATATTAGTGTCAATCCATTCTACAAACATTATTCATCCATAATCATCACATCTATAGTTCAATACCAATAATGGGAACTTGAAAAAATCAACATATGAATAAAAATATATAAGAGCATACTTAGCTATTACATTCTTCACCCCTTAGGAAAATTCATCCTCGAATTTCAACAACTCATTTAAGAGAAAAATAATTGAGGATACTTGGTTTGCATACTTTCACTTTCCAAGTACATTCTTCTATGGATTGATTCCTCCACAACAACTTTACCATTGGAATTTCCTTATTTTAAAGCTTCCTAATCACCTTATCAACAATGGTAATAAGAGTCTCTTTATATATGAAGTCTTGCATCAGGTTTAATGGTTATGTTTTGAACATATGAGATGGATTTAGGACATACTTGCATAGCATAGAGATGTGAAACATCGCATGTATATTATCCAACTCAGGCGGTAAGGCTATTCAATATGAAACCTCTCCAATTCAGCTTGAGATATCATATAGACTAGTGTACCTCGGTGATAACTTACCTATCTTGTCGAATCTTATAGCACCCTTCATTAGTGAGATCTTCAAAAACACGTGATCACCAATAGCAAACTGAAGGTCTTTCCTTTTATGATTAGCATAGCTCTTTTGGCAACTAAATGTTGTCTTCAATATCTCCTTTATAAAAGGTATCTTCTCTAATTTTTATTAGATCAAATCAGGCCCTTCAAGTACTTTGCGCACACCTCATCCCAACAAATGGGTGACCTACACTTCCTTCCATACAATGCTTCATTTGGAGCAATCTTAATGGTGTTATAATAACTATTGGTGCAGTCGAACTCAATCCATAGCAAGTGTTTATCCTAATTTCCTCCAAAGTTTAGAAAACACATTCTTAGCATGTCTTTTATCATTTGGATAGTTCTCTTTTACTAGCCATATGTTTGTGGATGAAAAGGAATACTGAAATCCAATTGAGTACCCAAAGATTCCTATAACTTTTTGCCAAAACCATAATGTGAATTATATTCCTCTATGCAAAATGATCAAAATAAAAAAAACCATGAAGCCTTATAATCTCATCAATATACAATTGAGCATACTATGAATTCAAATATATAGCCTTTATTGGTAAAAAGTGAGCAGACTTGGTCAAAAGATCCATAGTCACCCATATGGTGTCATAATCACTCGATGTTCTTGGCAATCAACCATAAAGTCTATAATAATTCTTTCTCATTTCCATTTAGGCAAAGGCAATTATTGAAGCAACCTCAAAGGATTTTGGTGCTTGAATTTAACTTATTGGCATGTCAAACATTTAGCCATAAAATTCACTATATCCTTTTTTTATGCCAATCCACCAGTAAGAACTCTTCACATCATGGTACATCTTTGTAGTACCTGGATGCACATTATATTTAGCAAAATGAGCTTTTCTTATTATTTATTCCTATAAACTATCAACTGCAAGAACACACATTTAGGTGCCACA
>CANTUT010000492.1:0-37500 GCA_947687605.1 Reutealis trisperma
AATAGAACTTGAAGTGATTAGGAGGCTTGTGAATGGGGCTTTGAGATGATTAGGAAACTTATGAATGGGGTTTATGTGATGGAGGAGGTTTTTGGAATGAGATTCTAGAGATTTGGAGGTTTAGGAAAAGGTTTTTAATAATTGAAAAGCTTAGAAATAAGGTTTAGAAAGCTTTATGGAGAGTATAGAAGCATGTAATTATGTCTTTAACTATTATGAGGTGCAAGGTATTTATAAGAGTTTGGGGCTAAAAATTAACAGCTTTTGGGTAGGATTCTGAAAAGGCACGGTTACGGTAACTGGTGCGTCAGCTGCAGCAACCACAAAGAGCTTTGCGGTTGCCATAGCACCGGCTGTGGTAGCCAATTGGCTACCACAGGGGCCTCTACGGTAACCGCAGAGGCAGCTACAATAACCGCAGCCAGCTGCGAGTTACCGCAGTGAGCCCACGGGTTGCTGTATGTCATTTTTCGGCCCATTCTTCTTCGTCTTTGATCCAATTTGAGCCCAGTTTGATTCTATGGGTTTGTAATCAAGTGCTAATCATTTGAAGGTGAAGTTTTTAAAAAAAAAAATTCAATGCGGCACTGCCCCCGTGACCCCTGCCCACTAACCAGCTAATGGGACCGCCATATGCGTAGCGCATGAATCTTAACAAGTGTCAAGCTGCGGTCGGATCCTAAGGGTGCAAATTTGAGGGTTCACAACTACCCCCTCATCAAGATTGGCTTTGAGCAAAAGGCGATTTTGATGATAGCGAACCCTGGAATAAGGGATGGTAAGATGAACCAAATGGATGCCTAAGTCAGCGTCTAGACATATTTGGGTGAAAATGGTTGATTTTTAAAAAATAGTGAAAAAAGGAACCACAGGGATGCAATCTAAAAATTTATGGATGAAATGATCCTAAGGCTATCCTAGGATGGCCTGATCAAAGGGGATACCTAATTCAGATTTAAGGTATGAATCCTAAGGCTATCCTAGGATGGGTCTGATCAAAAGAGATACCTAATTCAGATTTAAGGTATAAATCCTAAGGCTATTCTAGGATGGGTCTAATAAAAGGGGATACCTAATTCGGATTTATGGTATGAATCCTAAGGCTATCCTAGGATGGATATGATCAAAAGGGATACCTAATTCATATTTAAGGTATAAATCCTAAGGTTATCTTAGGATGGGTCTTATTAAAAGGGATACCTAATTCAGATTTAAGGTATGGATCCTAAGGCTATCCTAGGATGGGTATGATTAAAAGGGATACCTGATTCATATTTAAGGTATGAATTCTAAAGCTATCCTAGGATGGGTCTGATAAAAAGGGATACCTAGTTCAAATTTAAGGTATGGATCCTAAGGCTATCTTAGGATGGGTCTGATAAAATGGGGATACCTAATTCAGATTTAAGATATGAATCCTAAGGCTATCTTAGGATGGGTCTGATAAAAGGGGATACCTAATTCAAATTTAAGGTATGAATCCTAAGGCTATCCTAGGATGGGTCTGATCAAAAGGGGATACCTATTTTAGACTTAAAGTATGAATCCTAAGGCTATCTTAGGATGGTCTGATCAAAAGGGATACCTAATTCAAATTTAAGTATGAATCCCAAGGCTATCCTAGGATGGTCTGATTAAGAGAGATACCTAATTCAGATTTAAGGTATGAATCCTAAGGCTATCCTAGGATGAGTATGATTAAGAGAGATACCTAATTTAGATTTAAGGTATGAATCCTAAGATTGTCCTTTCTGGTAGGAGTTAAGATAAGGATATTCTTGTCTGGTAGGAATGATGATGACGCTATCTGGTAGAAAAGAGATGATCTATTTTAATTCGAAAGTCTGACTTACAACTTATTCTATTATGAAATGCATCTAACTATGCAATGATTGGATACCTCAATTTAGTAGGAGAGTGTGTGAACCCTCAAATTTGCACCTCCTAATTCGGTTGTAGCTTGACACCTACTAAGAATAGGGCGCTATGCATACGGCGGTCCCGCTAGCTGGTTAGCGGGTAGGAGTCAAGGGGGCAGCGCCCCGCCAAAAAAAATAAATTTTCTAAATCTTACATCTCCAATCGACCGTCTTTCAGTTACGAACCCACAGGATCAAACCAAGCTCGAATCGAAACTGAAATGGGCCCGAAACGGATGAAAACAGGTTGAACCGCATGAGTGGCGTGTTATTGTCTGGGAGGCACGCTTGCCGTGCTGCCTAAAAGGAGGCACGCACTTGGTGCCACCGGCAGGGTGGCACTCCTGCCGTGCTGCCACAGGTAACACCGAATTGGTGCCAGCGGTAAGGCGGCACACATTCTGTGCCGCCCGGACAGCTGGTGCCTCAGCTGTGCCGCCCCTGCCACTGGCGCCATGCCGACGCCGCCGTCCGTACCGCCAGAGCCCCCTCTGGCAGCTCTATAAATAGACCCTCCTCCAACCTCATTTGGGCATGACTTCCAAGGCATTCTAAAGCAATTCAAGAGTTTTCAAAGCAGTTGAGGCATATTTCAAAGCATATTTTTTTTCTTATACTCACACATTTGCTACTTCTAGATCCAGATTCCAAAGCTTCCTTTGAATTCAAGGTGGAGTTGAGATCCGGAGCAAAACTAGTTCCATTTGTTTGAAAGCCAAGAAAAGCAAAGGTATAATCCCTTTCCTATTTTTTTAAAAATTCTAAGTTCAGATCTTGAATTCTCTTTAGGTCTAAAATTGAAAAGATCTAAAACTTATTAATTTAAGAATCAGAATTAAGTTAATAAGCAAACCAACACATTTTTAAAACCCTTCCTTCGCAAGAAGGGAGAACTGCGTGGGGTTTGATTCCTATTCGATAGGATACGCAAGTTGCTATTCTAAAGGGTATCAACTCCAAAAATCTTTTTATCAATATTATTTTCCTTTTTATTTTAATTTATTTGTATTAATCTTTTGTTTATGATTTTATTTTAGTTTATTTGGGGGAATATGTGCTTTTCCTAGTACCCATAAGGGCTAGAGAAAAGATTCTCTTTATTTCATTTGTTTTGATATTGTAATAATTAAGTAGGATTTATCTTGCCTATTTATTTATTATTGTCATTCCATCGCATCATATATATATATATATATATATATATATATATATATATATATATATATATATATATATATATATAGAGAGAGAGAGAGAGAGAGAGAGAGAGAGAGAGAGAACTGCGTGGGGTTTGATTCCTATTCGATAGGATACGCAGGCTGCCATTCTGAAGGGTATCAACTCCAAAAATCTTTTTATCAATATTATTTTCCTTTTTATTTTAATTTATTTGTATTAATCTTTTTTTTATGATTTTATTTTAGTTTATTTGGGGGAATATGTGCTTTTCCTAGTACCTATAAGGGCTAGAGAAAAGATTCTCTTTATTTCATTTGTTTTGATATTGTAATAATTAAGTAGGATTTATCTTGCCTATTTATTTATTATTGTCATTCCATCGCATCATATATATATATATATATATATATATATATATATATATATATATATATATATATATATATATATATATATATATATATATATATATATATATATATATATATATATATATATATATATATATCCATTCATTCATCATTATATTCATGTTCATCCATACACAAAAATTCAATTTTAAGAGTTATTTTGCATTTTAGCCAAACTAAAAAAAATAACATTTTCTTAAATTGTGTAATTACCAAAACCTGATCCCCGAACCCTCTTTGGTCACTCGTGGATTGGTGCATTTTTCCATTGGAATAAATCAAATTTTGGAGTCAATCATGTTGGGTTTTCTTTAATTTTCCCAATTAAAATAAATAGATTAAAGTGGCGACTCACTTTTCAACTATCAAATTACAAAAATCAATTTTCTGAACTCACAGCGAGTTCCAATCGTGGAGTTTCTCTCGAAGAGCATTTCGATCCCTCGGCGGATCGGACCGATGCTGGGGCGAGGCCTCACAGAGTATTGAGCTTTTAGGAGTAAGATGCCCCCACTTTAGAAAGGTGAATATTTGGAAGGGATGGTGCCCCCACTTTAGGATGATAAAGGAAAGCAGTTTGGGTTTTTTTGGCTGATTGGCTAGCTTAGAGGTGAAATAGGCATGTTAGGTATAAGGCTAAATGGTCAATGGCTATTATTTTGGCTTAGGAAGAAGTCACTTTAGGAGGTTAAACCAAGTATGGCTAGAAAAGGTAGGGTAGGGCTTAAATGTGTTTGGTTTGCAATAATGTTTGGCTTAAGACTGAATTGGAAAGCTTGAACAAGGGGGTCAAGTCCCTTGAGACGATAAGGTTTAGGTTAGGTCTAGTTTTGGGGAAGGTTAGGTCTGGCAATTGGCTTGGTCAATTATGGCCTTCTAGTTTTGGCTTTAAAGGAGATTTGTTTAGAATGAGTGCATTATCTTAGAAGGCTGAGTCAGGTTCGGCTAGGTGAGTTATGGCCTTTTGGAAGCTTAGTCTAGTTTAGCTTCGTGAGAGATCATATTAGATGCTTGGTCAAGTTATGGCCTTCTGGTGAGTCCATTTGGAAGGCTTGGTCAAAGAGATCAGGTTAGGATGCTAAACCTAGAAGGCTAATCTTGGCTTTAGAGGAAAAGCTTAGGCTAAGCAATCAATTTGGAAAGCTCAGTTAGATTTTGCCTTAAAGGGGAGTGGGCTTCATGGTGATGGATTTTTGGGAGTGAGCTTTATGGTGAAGGCTTTTTGGTTTGGGTTTCATGTGCGAAGGCTTTTTGGTTTGGGCTTCATGGCAAAGGCTTCTAGATTTGGGCTACATAGTGAAGGGTTTTGGTTTTGGGCTTCATAGTGAAGGCTTCTAAATTTAGGCTTCAAGGTAAAGACTTCTAGGTGTTGAGGATAGTTTTCTATAAGGTTGCTTTGGATGGCTGGCTTTGGCTTGGGTATGGTGCTATATGTTTTGGTCACAAGGATACCATAGGCTCATGGATAAGGGTTTGCCCTTTGACATGGTTGCATCAGAATAATTTGCAGGCTTTAAGAGGCTTTAATTCTCAGGAATTATGTTGTTTTGCTAATTTTAATCTTTCAGAGATCATGAGATATTTGCCAAAAAGGCATGGGATGGGCCTTGACTGGTTCGAGTCCTTAATCAACTTAAGGATGATAGGCTTTAGGAGATATGCCTTGAGTGCTGGTTTTGCCAAGGAAACTGGATTCAAAGATGATGAGTCTTAAGAGACTTGGGATTTTTGGTTTTGTCCATGATGAGATTTTGCTAAAAGAAAAGGGTGGTACGTGGCTTAAGCTTGAAATGATGGTATGATTTGCAAATCAGACTTGGGATAGAAAAGTTCGGAAATGGTTTAAAAGTAAGCTAAAACTTCTGAAAAGAAACATGGAGGTTGTATAGTCTTGATTTTTGTAGCATAAATCATGGAAAAGAGCAAGTCAAGCTTTTCTGGTTATTTGAGATTAAAGAGACTCTTGGAGTGACACTTAATTGGTTTGACTTGATGACACACTAACTGCACTGGCCAAAATAAAGAGCCCTTAGGAATAGCTAGAGGAAGACAACTTGGGGATCATGGTCCCAAATGAGAGATAGGGATGTGATGGACTGGAGATATATATTAACTCTTTAAACTAAGTGATGGGATGGACTAACAACAAATGATGACATTCCGGGAAGACGTGGCCCCATTGCAAGATAAGGGCATAGAAGACAGCATAACTTTAAAGAATGAACCTTTAATGAGGAAGGATGACTTTGGAGACATGAGACCAACCAGATTGATAATTTAACAACTTTGGACATGAGGGAAGGTGACTTGGATGAGCTTTCTCTCTTTCTCTCTCTCCTTTTTTTTTTTTTTTTTTTTAGCTCTAACTTTTGTCTAAGCTGCCCTTTCAAATTTTCAACTTAGCGAGCTTGGATTAATGAAATTTGGGAGAAAGCATTCCACCATGATTTGCTATGTTGAGAGGCTCTGATCTTTGAATTCTAGGTTTGACAGAGGTCTTCTTTGAACTTGTCGCCCCTTATTGAGGTACATCATTTGATTACCCAATTGTGGAATAGGTAATAACATTTACTTACTCCTTGTGCTTCAATTATTTGATGAGAGGTCCTTCTTTGGTTAGGAGCTTGTGAAGCGATTATTGATTCGAGAGAATGAGGACACCCCACGTTTTAATCTATGCTAATTGTGGTGGATTTAATCTTTACCCCTTTTTTCTTCATTTTCTTTTCTTTTCTTTTTTTTTTTTAAGCTTATCCGTGTCATACTCAATTAAGGAAGATAAGAAAGTTAATGCATAAATAATGAAAAGAAAACATAGATGCATTACTATAAAGGAAACTTTATTATAAATTAACAGAGAAGGGACTGATATGGTTGACAAAATAAAATGACAGACTCAGACTTAGACTTAGACTCAGACTTTTAGGTTTAGGCTCAGCCACAGACTTAGATTTGGAATTCAACATCAGACAGGTCAAATTAGATAGGCTTGAACTCCTTCATGTTATGCTACTCAGGCTTGAATTAAGGTCTTGGATCTTGCTTTAGGGGGATGATATCTCCACTATCAATCAGATCTTGGATTCTATGTTTCAAAGCTTTACATGCATTGGTTTGGTGCCCCACTCTTTGATGATATTTACAATACTCATTGCGGTGGTAACTCTTTGGTAAGGGATTAGGGCGGACTCTTGGTTCCAGGGGTTTTACCATTCTTACCTTCAAAGCCTTCTTATAAACTGCTGCTAATGGAACTCCTAAATCTGTGAAAGCCCTTCGTTGAGATTTCAAGGGTCGCCTACTAGTCATGCCAGCTACCTTTACACTTTCTCGCTCAACATCAATAAGGGGAGTATAGGTGTCCATATCCTTTCATTTAGTAGAGGCAAGGGAGTGGAGGTATTGCTCTTTTTGCACCCTTTTTCCATTATGAGGCTTTGCCCTAGTGCATTAATGTTGAGGTTTAAAGGTTTTTTGATAGCAAAAGGGGTGGGGTTTTCCTTGCTTTGAAAAGGATGCAAAGAAGAGGCAAGGTTAGTATCTGATGACATGGTTAAGGCTAGAATGGCATTGGTGTTTAAGATTGAAGATGTAAAATTATGAGTCATGTCAATGGTAGGTGCAACATTGATGGGCTTAGCTTGGTTTAAACATTCCTCTCACTTCATTGATGATAAGTTGGTGTTGGACTCAAAGCATTAGTGAAAGCAGAAGTTAGATGGATTAGGGCATTATTGAAACTGGATTGTTGGCTAGCTAAAGACTGATTGAAATTGGCTCATTGAACATTTAGGGCAGAGATGAGAATAGCTTGAAAGTTCTCTTCTTACCTCTTAAGTAGGTTGGTTAGAGCTTCCACGTCAGTCAAGCTTGCCATTTGTACCTTTAAAAGTAAGTCAAAGAATAAGGTAAGTGCTTGGAAAAGAAGTAATGCACACTTTGAGGAAAAAGTCTCCCACTGATGTTATAAGTTAACTGCATTTGGGCTTTTGATGACTTCCTAATGTTGCACAGGTCAAGGTCCCAAGCTTAAAGTATCGGGTTGAACCAAAGGTATTGGACTTAAGATACTATATTGGGCCAAAGGTATTGGGCTTAAGGTATCAAGTTGAACCAAAGGTATTGAACTTAAGATAGTGTATTGGGCCAAAGGTATTGGGTTTAGGGTATTGCATTAGGTTAAGGGTATTGGGCTTAAGGTAGCATATTGGGCCAAAGGTATTGGGTTTAGGATATTACGTTGGGCCAAGGGTATTGGGCTTAAGGTAGCATATTGAGCCAAAGGTATTGGGTTTAGGGTATTGCGTTAGGCCAAGGGTATTGGGCTTAAGGTAGTGTGTTGGGCCAAGGGTAGTGTGTTGAGCCAAAGGTATTGGGCTTAGGGTAGGTTTATAAGCATTTGTCAATATGGGGGTAATGGATTGGTTTTAAAAGTAATGGGCCAAGGATGTTGGGCTTATAGACGGCAATGTCTTATGGCTAGGTTGGTAAGATATGAGTAAAAAATGAGGGTAGAGGTGTGTGATGTTAGCTAGGTAGGTATTTAGCTAGGGCAACTTGGTCAGATTTTAGCTTTGGGTGGCTAGGTCATATTTTAGTTTTGAGTAGCTAAGTCGGATTTTAGCTTTTGAGTAGCTAGGTTAGATTTTAGCTTTTGAGTGGCGAGGTTGGATTTTAGCTTTCAAGTAGCTAGGTTGGATTTTAGCTTTTGAGTAGCTAGGTCAGATTTTAGGTATTGAGTAGCTAGGTCAGATTTTTAGCTTTGAGTAGCTAGGTCAGATTTTTAGCTTTGAGTAGCTAGGTCGGGTTTTGGCTTTTGAGTAACTAGGTCAGATTTTAGCTTTTGAGTAGCTAGGTCAGATTTTAGCTTTTGAGTAGCTAGGTCAGATTTTTAGCTTTTGAGTGGTTAGGTCAGATTTTAGCTTTTGAGTTGCTAGGTCAGATTTTAGCTTTTGAGTAGCTAGGTCAGATTTTTAGCTTTGAGTAGCTAGGTCAGATTTTAGCTTTTGAGGAACCAAAGTTTAGTTAGGAAGGCTAGGTTAGAGTTTAGCCTCAAGTAATTGGATTTGCAATTTATGGATGCTTTAGTATGGTCTTAAAGATGGAAGGACCATGGGTTTTGCGATTGGATTATGGATGTACCATGGATTTGGAGGTTGGGTGGACCATGGGTTTGGTGATAGTTGGACAATGGTGGACTGGACCATGGGCTTAAATAGAAGCATGGGTTTGGATAGTAATGTAAAAGATGAAACCAAGTCAACATTTAGTTCGGGTAATGATTAAGGATAAGAGTGAAGCTAGGTTAGTGTTTAGCCTTGGTAAGGATTATGAAGGATAAAGCTAGATTAGTATTTAGCTTGGGTAAGAATTGTTAAAGGTAAAGCTAGATCAGCATTTAGCTTAGGTAAGAATTATGAAAGATGAAAGCTAGGTTAGTGTTTAACTTGGGTAAGAATTGTGAAAGATGAAAGCTAGGTTAGTGTTTAGCTTGGGTAAGAATTATTTAAGGTAAAGCTAGATCAATGTTTAGCTTGGGTAAGAATTATGAAAGATGAAAGCTAAATCAGTGTTCAGCTTTGGATAAGAATTATAAAGGATGAAGCTAGAATAGAGCTAGGTTAGTGTTTAGCTTAGACAAGGATTGTGAATTTGGATGGGGGGTACCATATATGAGTTTAACATGGGTTTGGGTAGGATCGAACTATGGGTTTAGGTAAACCATGAGTTTTGGGTTTTGACCATAAGTTTTAGGTGGACTATGGATTTTGGGTTTTGACCATGTGTTTAGGTGGACCATGGGTTTTGGGTTTTAACCATGGGTTTTAGGCGTGAAGGTGTTTGGATAGGTTTTAGACTCTTCACAAGGTTCAATCTATACATACATGTATGAATAAATGATTGAAAAAGGTTTCATGAAATACCAAGTTTAGTATTATGGTTCATACAATCCTAAAGGAAGGTTCTATGAGCCATTACATGAAAGGGTAAGGGAAGTTTGAAAGGAACCCATCACACTAGAGATGCGATATACCTAACCACATATGAGTTAAGGAGTCTCGCATGGATCCAACGGTACGTGCATACTCGTTGCACCTCTAAAAGGTTTAGAGGATATTTCACTATCAGCAAGCAGACCTAAGGAAGGTTGCCCACTCGATGTTACTTTCTATCCTTTGTTTTCCTAAAAAACTAATGTTTTGGACAAGGAGCCCAATGTGGTGATGTATGAAAAAAAGCCATTTTGTAATAAAAGCCAAACTTTTGCTTTACAAAGAGTAGTCCACTTTATCCTTTATTTGAAAAAGATTATGAAGTCCCCAGTGGAGTCATCAGCTGTGAGGCCTTCCCCGAGCACCCGGTCCGATCCATTAGAGGGGAATTGAAAATGCCCATTTGGGAGAAACATCACAATTGAAACCCGCTATGAGTTTAAAAAATTGTATTTTGTAAATTGTAATTTGCAAAAGGAGTCACCACTTTAATTTTGTTTATTTTAGTTGGGAAAATTAAAGGAAAAATCCAATTTAATTGACTCTAAAAATATACCATTTATCCTAAGAAAAAGCACTAATCCTCGAAGGACCAAAGAGGGTTTGGGGACTAGGTTTTGGTTAAAACAATACAAAAAATTTAGTTTGGCTTAAATACGAAAGAGCTTTTGTAAAAAAAAAAGTTTTTATGTATGCATGAGTAGATATAATATGATGCATGAAACAATATTACTCATGCAATACGTGACAAATATAAGATAATGATAATCATAAGATGTAAAAAAAAGTAAAGGAAAAACTACTTAAAACTATTACAAGTCAAAATGCTAAAACAAAAGATCTTTCTTCTAGCCCTTATGGGTTCTAGGAAAAGCACACATTTCCTAAATATAATCTAAACAACTAAAATAAGAAAGAGAGTATTAAAACAATTATAATAAAAAATAATTAAAATTTTTATCTTTATTTAAGAAAAGCAATTTTGATCCTAACTTATGTGAAGGAGGTGATACTCGCTAATGTTTTAGCAATTTTTTATAATGCTTTAGCAAATACTATAGTATTATGATACTCGCTAATGTTTCATATATTACAAGAGAATATCCATAACCTCTATGAACATTGTCTCAGCTTGCCTCGAGATCCAGTGAGTCTTACCAGATGGACGAGAGAGAGCCATTCTTACTAGTTGTTGGGACACGAAGAAGGGCAGAATTTACGACATTAGTTCTTAGGCCTTGCATTTTTATGGACATTCAAGTGCCAACACTTATTCTGCCCCACCCCATCTAGCCCCTTTAGCAGAGGACATTCAGCAGGAGATGGACAGGCCAATAGATAAGAGGCTTACTGGCTACAAGGCTCATGTACATACTGTTGATACTCAAAAGCAAGCTATGCAAGAGTCTTGTAGTCATTGTCAGAGCATACTGTGATAACTTTTTCCCCCTCATTTATAGATTCCTATGCCTCTAGTCTTTGCTCTGTAAGTACCTCCTATTGCTCTTGCTACTGTCCTACTGCTACTGATGCTTCTCATGGTGATCATTTGGGAGATTATCTCCTTGACCCAGAGGGTGATGATGAAGACGCAACAGATCTTACTTAGATTTTTTCTTCACTTTTTTGACATTTTAATTTTTGTATGTTGGTACACATTTATATTTATCTTAATTAATGAGAATAATTTTATATTTTTCATTAATTTAATATTATATTGATATAAATTTAAATTTAAATTTAAATACTAATTTAAATATAAATATATATATGCAATACAAAATTACGCAAAAAATTATAGTTGAAAATATACTGATGGATATATTATTTTTAATTTAATATTATTTTCACTCAGCGATGAACTTATCTACAGAATAATTATTTGCCAGTGGACTTACCAAACTCTTACTAACAGAATAACTATTTGCCAGCTGACTTACCGACCTATTACCGATGAAAAAATTATAAATTATTATTTATAATAGCATAACGATGGATTACCGACTCATTTACCTATGAAAAAAAATTTGTCGGCAAATACACAATAGATTCCCAAATGATTTACCAACCTTTTTTCCATCGATTACTAAAAGAATTATAAATTATTATTTGTAATAATATAACAATGGATTATTGATAGATTTACCGACTCATTTACCAACAAAAAATATTCCATCGGCAAATACACAACAAATTCTTAAATGGTTTACCGACCTTTTTTCAGTCAATGAATTTCTGACAAACGAAATTTTTAATCGGTAAATATTTATCAATGGATTTCTTATGCCAGCAATCCGATGATAACTATGTTTACCGATGAAAATTCTATATTTAACAACGAATTTTTTCGTCGGCAATTAGTGTTTTTCTTATAGTGTTGAGAAATATTTGAAAAAAAAAAAGTTCGACCACAGTTCATATACCAAACAAATCAGAAAAAGAAATCATATATATATATATATATATATATATAATCAACTTCAATTAGAAACACAAATTAAAACATTAATTAATGATGAGTGGATAATGAAAATTTTTTAATTTTATTTTTTTTATAAGTTATTGTCTATCTTTGACTTTTCGGTCGCATAATGTTTTTTGAGACATCATCCTGTTTTGTTGTCTTAATTTGTTGTTTCTTATTGTCCTTTAAAAAAAATAATAATAGTAAACTTGGGATTGCCGTTTTTCTAAAACTACAATGATTCCCTTCGATTCGTCCGTTTAAAACAAGCAGTGGAGTAGATATTTTTGGCATTGAGAGAGCTAATTGTTGTCTTACTTTAGATTTCACTTACATATACATACTAATCATTTTTTACTTTTTTCAGAAGGATATTATTTAGTTTTTAAAATTTGAAATAATCTCTCAATATAAAATCATTAATTACAAGAAAAGAATAAAGAACAAATTATCATGGAAAATTATGTTTGGATTTATAAAGTTTATGATAGTTTACTATTGTGCTTGTTTTTTTGGATTTCAAATGAAGTTATTCTTTCAAAAAAAAAAAAATCTATTAATGACATTTTTTGAACCAAACTACCAGTGTTATTTTTTTTTCCTGAAACATGAGGGAAGAGGAATTAGAATAGAAATTTATTACTCGGATCTTATACATTTTTAGTAATTAAGCTAAGCCTTAGTTTCTAAATCACTTAATTTAAAAAGAAAAAAATTATTGATATATAAAAGTATTTTTTATTAAAAATTTAAATCATACGAAAATTTTAAATAATTCATTTTTTCCAACTGTACAGATTAAATAATGATTTTTTTTTAAAAAAAAAATAGAGATTGATTAGTGCATTATATAAAATTTATGGGATGAAAGTCATTTACCCTAAAGTTTAACCCTTCTTAGCTCATAATTAACCAATATAAAATATGAATATAATAAAAAATATATAAAATATGAAACTATGATTAGGTATCATGCATGGTTCTTTCCACCCATTACGTGAAAATTATATTCTTAATCTATTTGAAAATGAACAATTCATACTAAAATTAAAGAATAAAAAAAAAGATAAAAATATTTTTTTATGGTAAGAAAATTACTTTATACAGTCTTACTAATAGATATAACCCAATGATTAGATTAATGATTCAATGGAGTGAAAAAATGTTCAATATATACATAGAATAATGTTATAAAACCTAATATTTTTATCCCAACTTACTATTTCAACTGTAACTGATGTGGCATCATTACATTAAAAAATATTTTATATAATATACTTTTGGAAAAAAAAAATATAGCAAATAAGATAATGACATATCAGTTGGGATAGTAAGTTTAAATAAAAGTGTTGGGTTGTAGAGCATTTTTCATGTACATATTTATTTTGATGAATTTTTAATTGGAAATTTCTGAGAGATTAACAAGAAAATCACCTGCTTTTTAGGTAAATTCCTACCTTCTTCCTGCCAATCCAATGATGGAAATTTTGTTCCTCTCTTTTTTTTCCATTCACTACTTTCTTTTTCCATAGTTCTTTCTCCCTACCAATTTTGCTTTTGCTGATATGAAATTTCCACTTTTTAGGCTAAAAACAATCACAATTGACAGCAATAATTAGTCTAAAAATTTTACAAAAGAAGAAAACTTTAAACATTCTCTAATTCTAATGTGAATGGTTTTTGTTGATTGACGCAATTAAAGAAGAATTAGACTTAATTTTGTGCA
Source organism: Reutealis trisperma (assembly GCA_947687605.1). Taxonomy (NCBI): domain Eukaryota; kingdom Viridiplantae; phylum Streptophyta; class Magnoliopsida; order Malpighiales; family Euphorbiaceae; genus Reutealis; species Reutealis trisperma. The sequence continues at coordinate 13,692 of CANTUT010000492.1, forward strand.
GAATAATTAGTCTAAAAACCTCTTTTCATACCCAAAAAAAAAAAATAAATAATAATAATAATAATAATAAACAAATGTAGTAAAACTAAGCCAATGAGAGATTTTGCAATTGCATATGACCAGAAAATTGTGGAATTTGTATGCCCATCTAGAAAGCACTGTGTTGCTATGACGGCAAGTTTCAGGTAAACTTCACCTTACACTTTTAATGGTGTTGGCCAGATTTTGTTACATGCACAATAATATTCTTTCAAACTACAACCTAACATGCTTATTATATTTAATTAAGCAAATTTCAATCAAAATTAGTTACCCGATTATTAGTGAGAACTGAGAAGTATCAATCTTGTAATGGATTGTGTTCATATAATATATTGGTTCTGTTTGTTTGTATTTTCACGAAAATATTTTCTTTTCTTTTTTTTTTTTTTTAACATTGCATTTAGTAAAATTCATCAATGAAAACTTGTTATATATATATATATATATATATATATATATGGTTGAATTTTCAATGATCGCAGTTCTATAAATAACCATTATAAAAATTTGTGTAAGCATTAAATGGTTATATATATTAAAATAATTATTAATTAACACAACTTGTTATAGTAAGTTAACAAGTTATTACCACTTAAAATTTAACTATAAAGATTCTGTAGAAAAAAAAAAAGATTATAATTACAACATTTATTGCAATATAATTAAGTGGAAAATTTTTTATTTCATAGAGTGTATGTAAAAGAAATACAAATAATTTTAAATGCTGAATTTTATATTGCTACTTTGATTATGTTAGTAAATGAAAATGGTGGACATGTTAGGCAATGCCACCTGTTTGGACTATATAGTTTTGTCAAAATTTCTAATATTTAGAATTTAACAAGCTCATTAGAAGGTTATATTGGCCATTGCACTTCCATAAAGATCATACAATTAAGCAGCTTGATGAGTTTTTGAAAAATAAAATGTTCTTTAGTGTTCTTTAGAATTGAAAAATTGTGAATTTAAATCTTAATTATTGTCTAATTAATTAAAAAAAATTACTTAAAACTACTAATCAGCATATAAAAAAATTCTACAAATATGAGATCAAGCAAAGGATTTTAGAATACTTTTGGTAAGCAGTAATGAGATGTAATATAATATATCAAATGATTTTCTAATATAAATTTACATTAAAAATTTATTTAATTATATTATATCACGTCTCATTACATCTTATTAAATGTATTCTTAATATCTATGAAATGTTAATGTAAGAATGCATAAACAAAAATCAATAGCTATTTCACGTGCTACTTAAAAGGAATTATTTTTTCAAAAAAAAAAAAAAGGTTTTGAAGCTGTGAGCTTTTGTCAAGTCCTTCCTTCTTGCCTTGCTGGGCTATCCTTTGAATCATGTCCGGTTTCATTACAAGCTCTGCAATATCTAGGCTTATCAATAGCCTTTCTTTTATTCAAATAAATTGTCGGTTTAATTTTTTTCTGAATTTTTTTTTTATTTTCAAACACCCAAATCTATTATTATCCAAATATTTTTCTCATAAAAATATTTCAAATATCAAATTAGTTGATTTTTTTAAACATTAATTGAAAGCATAAGAGATAAGGAGTCTAATGTTATTGTTTGAGTTTCTATTTGATAAAAAAAATATTACAATGAAAATATCGATTAAAGATTATTTAAAATATTTTATAATGTTTAAAATTATATATTTTATAAATAAATTAAATAATTTTTAATACTTTATAATAAATTAAATGAAAAGTTTCACAAATAAATTTGTTAAGTGAAAACTCAGGAGATAATTATTAAGATTAAACAAATTTTTCTTAAACACACAAATCAATAATATATTTTTTGTTATATTCCTATTTTACATAAAAATTTCTCAAAATATGAAAAAAATGAATAATTTAAAAATAATAAATTTTTCAAAATAATAGTTAACAAATGAAATTTTGTTAGAGTGACAAAAAGTTGATTGCCAAGCAAAAAAAAAAGACAAAAAAAATCAAAAACCTGGAAAATATCAAAAATAATATTAAATTAATTAAATTAAATTCAAGAATTATATTTAAAAAATAAAATAAAATAAGTAAACTTACAATTTATTAAACTAATGTCATGTCAACAAGTCACTTACAAGTTGCATTTCTTAAACAATTTTAACACAGATAATTTCTAAACTCATTAATTACCATAAATATTATTGAAAAACTACAAAATGAATTACAACCATTAGATTTTAATTCAATGATTAAAAAAATAGTAATAATCCATGGATAAATATTATAGTAACTATATATATATATAACTCGGATACTAGAGGGCAAGTGGAGACCCTAGTCCTCGAAGCCTCAAAAAAAAAAAAAATTAAATTACATATAAAATTTTAGATTTTTATGTTTAATCCCTAAATTTTTATTTTTTTCATATTTATCCCCTAATTTTTTATATTTTTTCATATTTATTGTTTTAATTTTTTATTTTTATCATGAAATTTTTATAGGCAATCCTTTAACTCTATAATTTTTTATAATTTTTTATAATTTTATATGTATAATTTTTATATTTTATTTTATAACCTAAAATTTATATAACATGTAAGCTATATTGTCTCAAAAATCTTCATTTAAATACGAATAATTTATAATACGATTCAAACACAAACTTAAATAATTAGTTATAAGTTCCAAATACAATTTTAGATAACTCGTGTTATATTTCAAATATGATTTCATGTAATTGATACTACATTTCAAAATTTCTTTAAAATTGCAAATATCTTGTACTATCTTTAAAATCATTTTACGATAATAACAACTCTTCTTGCAAAGTATTAGCCACTCTAGCTTTGAAATCATTTTTCAATAGTAGTAGCTTTTCTTACCTAGCATAACATCATACATGTAGATAATCCAATAAAATAATATATTTAGCAGAAATCAGCCTACAGTAGATGAGAGTAGATCAATCTTTGATTTTCATTGAAAATACTAGTAGCAGAGGCTCCTCTTACGGAGCAATACTATAATGCAAGACTAGCTAGGGCTTACGGCTAGGCATTTAAACCCGCTAGTAAGAATCCTTTCAATGTACACACAGCTTAGAGTTAGTGTACACATAGCCTAGTGTTTCCCATATAAGAAAAGGGGATATCAAGTTTGAAATTGAAATTCAATGAAAGTAATTCGTAGAACACATAACATTGTAATAGCATATAAAATCCTTCAATAGCAAATTTGTTGAATATTTATAAAATTGGAATGAACTTAATAATGACTGTTTTGAGAAATACTTTAGAGCAATTAAAACCAAATAACCATATATGGTTATAATCTTGTAAGCATAAATTCAATTGGACAAATATAAACTTGCAATAAATACATGGAAAAAACTTTCATTGACTTATTATGTGCGATTTCAAATAAGTAAACATTTATAATATTCAAATAAATATAATGAAAATTTTTAGCAACCTTCATTTATTAATAGCTTTACGATATATTGGAAAGATTTTTACCCATTAAGTAATATCATTATCATTTTTGGTCCAAATAAGAATTAGGAATTGTTTGGGATTTTTGGAAGCTTATACATTCTATTGGGTATATGGAATTTCTCATATAAGGTGGTCTAGCAATGAATATGATCTTATAATGTAAATCACAATAGATAATAGAATAATGATCACTCATGTCTATTATGCTCTTCCTCGCAAAATTCTTCTAACTAGGGCAAAATAGTGATCCTCATTTCTTCCTTATTCTTCTTATGTCTCTACATTCAATTTACATTCACAATTAGCTAATTTACACTAAGCATTAAAATTAAAGAGCTTAACTTCAAAATTCTATCTAGATAACTCTACTGACCAAGCAACACTTTCTCAATCACATTCTAAGCTATACTGCTGTGAATCTTTAATTTTACACTCTCATGATCCACTCGTAGCTTGATACCTATTAAGTTCAATGCGCTATGCAAAGCCAATACGACGGTCTTACTTCTCCGATCCTAACCGGACTTTCAGGCATAATACTAAAAGAATATTTAATTTTCAGATACTGATACTTCTCCGATCCTGGCCAGACTTTCTTTATCAGAAAGCATTTTTTCAAAACTAATTGACTTCTTCTTAAAACTAACTCAAAAGCTTGATTGGTAAATTAAATTTGGGTCTACCGATGCTGACCAGTGAATTTTCTGAACCTTGAAAGCCAAAAGACTGATCCAAAAGTTTCATAAACTAACCTAAAAGCTTGAAAATATGAGCTCCACAAAATAGGCCATCTTGCAGCACCATAGGCCCACCTTATGGCAGCTGCACACAGGTCATACAGTGTCACAAGGCCATTTTAGGGCAATCACACATGGACAATGTAACGTTGTACCCCCTCCATAGCAGTCCCACCTTTTTTCTCTAAAATTTTGATTTTTCCCCTTTAACCCATTTTTTTAGCCATTTTCGGCCTCAATCCTTTTGGTCTTTTCACTTTTCCATTGCACAAATACCCTTAACTTCATTGGCCTAGAAATAGGCCTCCATTTCCTTCATTTACCGTGACCCTAAGAGCTTATGCTAATAGCACTTATTCTCTCTCTCCATTATAATCAATCATATTCTTAATTAATTTATTAATCATTTAATCAATCTCTATTCAAGTTAATTAATTAATCTTTTTTTAATCACATCATCCAATTAATTATCCTATTAATTAATTAACTAATCACTTTTTTAGTCAATTCATCCAATTAATTAATCTTTTTAATTAATTAACCAATCCACTCAATCCATTTAATTAGTTAATTAATCATTTTAATTAATTAATCAATCCGATCTCATGTTACCATTCACTCTCTTTAAGTAGGATCCCCGCTTTCTGACACCAATAAAATGGAATTTCAGTCTAGCAAAACTCTTCGCTTACTACAAAAGAAGGTACAACTTTTTCCTTTCACCCGCAAAACCCCCAAACCAAATTAATTTGATTAATTATTAAACTCCTCCACTTAATTATGGAAAAAAACTACGTGAGTTTTGATCCTCATTCAATTGGGAATGTAGGTATGTTTGGAATATAAATATAAATCTCAAATCTAAATCCAAATTAATCCCTTTCCTTTTTTACTTCTAATGTAATTATTTATATTCATGTTTTGGTAAGGGAATTTATGGGTTTCTTAGAACCCATAAAGATTAGAAAAGGCATCATATTATTTAATTTATGTAATTAATTAATTTAATTATTTTAGAGTTAAGGAATGATATTTTGGTTTCCCTAAAATCTATAGGGACTAGAGGGAATACTATCCTTAGCTTATAGATGTTTACTTTATCTATTTTTTTTTTAATTTTCTCCATACATTCATGATTATGCCATAATCATGCATTATTAAATTGTCATCTTATAATTGTCAATCAAATAAATTTTTAAACCAAATTAAACTTAACAGTCAACTTTAGATTATTTAAAATCAAAAACTTAGTCCTTGAATCCTTTTTTGTTTCAAATACTAGTGATTTTATCCTTAAGTAAATTAATTAAAGATTAATCAATTGGAGTCAATTTTGGGTTTTTCCTTAACATTTTTCCAAATAAATAAAATTAAGGTGGTGACTTCAAAATCAAGCAATCCGAGCTTGAGGGCTCCAACATGTGTCTGAACACCAATGAGCATTTTGATCCCATCTTAGCGGATTGGACTGGTGTTTGGGCGAGGAATTAAAACTACTATAATCACTATAATTCTTTTTGGATTATAAAGACTAATGTAGTAACATCTCTAAAAATTAACTCATTTGGAGCTTTAAACTATTTTTGGTGACTAACTGAAGTCTACCATGATTTTGAACCCTAGACAGGCTGACCTTTCATCAATATTACTGCTGCAACTCATAATGCTTAAGTCCAATAACTAAACCCTCTTGATATGCTAAAATTATACTATAATAAGTCAATGCTAATTTTGATCTTGGCCTGAATCTATCTCCAAGGCTCTCAAATTAGAAGACTAATATTAGGTAACATACTGAACCCAAGTACAAGGTCCGTCTTGATGCAGGCTTTATATCTCACATTCTACTTGGAATCTTATTAAGCCACTTTTAGGTCAATCTCTCACATACTAAGGGTGATTTTTTGTTAAAGTTATCTCTAATGTCCTTAAACTCGGAGGTCAATCTCAAGCTGGCCATTGAGCTTGCATATAAGGGTAGTCCCACTAAAACTCCATATCTCTAAATATGTTACAAATTTCACTAAGCCCTTCTATAGGCCTCTAGTAGACCTTCCTATCTACAACTTCTTAATTTTATGCAAAGCTAAATTCCCTCAGGTCCTTGAATTGAGGCTATAAATTCCAAAAACATCCCTTCTTTCCAAACTGCCTTCCTTTTACAAATTCATTGATTTCCCCTAGTAAGCCTCCAATTTATTCCATATTCAAGCTCCACCCTTCCTTAGCCCACCTAAGGTCTCTCTCATATATACCATGTACTACATAACTCCTAATCAATCCTTCCTAGCCAACCAAACCTTAATACCAAACTTTATATTATTCTTCCTCCTTTCCTCATCCCTTCACCTTTCCTTCAACTCTCTCACTAAGACATCACCACATTGCCTTCCTTTCTCCATTCAAACGCTAAACAACCAATTCTCACACATTTCCCCATCAAACCTAAAACAACAACATAAGAAAAGGAAGAAGAAACTTAAAGAAACTACAAGTTAACTACTTAGATCATCAAAAGAATTAAAAATTATAATTGAGACTCACATTGTTTAATCTTCTTTCTTTCTTTCTTTCTGTCATAACCAACACCTCCTGTCTCTCATCTCTTTTTTTTTTTTTTTTATTACTTTAGCTTAGGTAGCTTTGGGTAAGAATAGCTAACAGTGAAGATGATAAACACAACTTACCAACTTATTTATTTTCTTTTCTTTTCCTTTTATTTATTTATTTATTTATTCTTTCTTTCCTTCACTAAGACCTATGGTCCTTTTACTCCAACATTCGAGCACTTAAGCAATTTTCATATATATCAATTATTTTTTCTAATCATCTATAAGTCAAATTAATCATTACTTTCCTATCAATTTTTATTATTTTGCCATTTTCTAAACTTTACTTATCCTAAATTATATAAATATTATCTATTAATATTTTTTAAATTTATAATTAAGATTCCAATATTCTATTTACTTATTCTTTCATCAAATCTTCCTAAATCAAAATCAATAAAAAAAATATCAAAAAGCCAAAATCCATCAGTTTTGCACTCAATGTATCGATTTTCATACTCATTCTTGATTTAGGGTTTCAACTCCTAATTCTCTATTGCTTTTCCTAATTCCCTTATTCTAATCAATTTTAGGCTTCATTTTTGTCTCTAATGACCTATAAATTATAACTCATAAGTATATAGAAATAGAAATCATCTTTGTAACATTTTAGGAGTAGAGGCACTTTATTAACATACTCCCCTCGTGAAAATAAGAGTAGAGATTGGATTAGCATACTCTTTCACATAATTAGAGTAGAGGTTTTTCATTAATATACTCTTTCACAAGAAATATATGAAACTAATTGGGTTTCACATCTTGGACAATTTAACCTTTCAGGATAGGTGTAGGATATTATACCTTATCCATTCAGTTACAATATGCATTATATCTAATGATTAACCTATATAAGTTGGGATTTCCATTTCATTATAGGTTATCAATATATAAATAAGAATAATTGTGGTTCATATAGTTCATATTGGAATGAATTTAAGGTTTACATGTTCAAATATGCATATAGGCTATCGTAGCGCTCATAAGCTAATAAACTCATATGGTTCACATGGTTCTCATAAACAAATAGGAATTAACAAATAACTATTCAAGATTTTATAAGGTTTAATAAAGCAATTATGGTTAAATGAATCACTCTCATAATTTTTCTCATGGTAGTTTAGTAAATAAATAGGCATTATGCCTTAGGAATTCAAATGCAAGCATAGTAGTATATTTTCTACACATTTTTTCCAAAAAGAATGCTCTACAATCTCTTAAAAGACTCTTTGTCACATCAAGCCATGTGGATCATCATAACCATCACCTTCCTCATTATACCTTCTAATGGTGCTATACATATAAACACATAAAATGGCAAATACATATAAATACATGCTAACCTATATTAATCTCACTTTAGACTAAGATGTATACAAAAAGAATAGAAGAAACCAAAATTCTAACTTACCTATTCACCGTGTGAATTAATAAAGAAGAAAAACAATGATCTCTTGAGACCCTAGATCTTTAAATGATGCAATAAATGAAGCCCCTCACACTTGGAGTAGGTGGGTTTGGTTTTCTCTTAAAGACATAGGGTTAGGAACTCTTAAATGGTGACAAATGAAATAACATTAGGCCTTAATATCCTTTATATAATTGATTTCCCATTTCTACCTAGATAGAGTCACAGTAGTTACTCTTGAGTAATGAGCATGGCTGACACTATTCATGCCACTATTCACAATGCTATCACAGTAGTTACTCATTGGTAACTAGAATTACTTTATTAATGGGTTTCTAATGCCTCTCTTATTAATGACCATTACTCGCCCCTCACGATCGTGAACTTTTAATTTAGTAATTGTAGTTACAAATCTATAATAGGCATTATTGATTAGTAGTTAGCGTGGCTAATAAGTCATTACTGTAACTTTTGCTTTTATGTCTCCTGCATCCAATTTCATATTTAATTCAAGGTAACTACTTGTAGTTAATGGTAGTTACCTATCCTAAGCAGCAAATGCAAGTCAAAATCCTAAGTCTCAACACATAACTAATATATACACATAGCATGTAACTCATAGCTCATATATACACATAATATCCAACTTATAACTCATACATATGATCAAAAGGATGCACATGTGAACTTGTGGTATTACATTCTCTCCTCCTTATAAAAATTCATCCTCGAATTTTACAAACATGTAACATACATAAAAATTACAACTCAAATCGATAGGGATACTTATGTAACATATCTTATTATCTTTCCCATGTATATTCCTCTATACCATGATTCCTCCATTGCACTTTTGCCATGGCTATCACTTTATTCCTCAGATTCTTCATTTAAAAGTAGATGATTTCTATTAGAATCTCCTCATAAGCCAAGTTCTCATCCACTTCAATGGCTTGAGGTTATAGCACCTGCGATGGATTTGGCACATACTTCCTCAACATAAACACATGAAATACCAGATGCATCTGACTTGAACTTGGTGAAAAAGATAGTTTATAAGATACATTACCAACTCTTTCGAACACTTTGAATGGTCCAATAAATCTTGTTTAGAGTCTGTCTTTCTTATCAAATCTCATCACACCTTTCATAGGAGAGACCTTATAGAACACATGGTCTCCTATAGAAAAGTGGACATCTTTCCTTTTCAAATCCATATAACTCTTGCCTACTTAATGTTATCTTCAATCTTTCTCTTATAATCAGTACCTTTTCTATTGATTCCTTAATCAAATCAAACCTTTTAATGTGCTTGTCTCCTATTTCTATCTAACATATCAGTGATCTATACTTTCTGCCATCTAGTGCCTCATATGGTGCAATCTCAATGGTAGAGTGATAACTATTATTGTATGCAAACTTCATCAAAGGCAAGTACTTATCTTAACTTCCATGAGAGTCTAACACACACATTATGAGTATGTTCTTTAAAATTTGTATGGTCTTGTCTGATTGCCCATCAGTTTAAGGATGAAAAGTTATACTAAAGTCTAATTGAGTACCCAATGCCTCTTGTAACTTATGCTAGTATCTAGATGTGAATTTAGTATCTCTATTGATATTATCGATAATTGTACACCATGTAAACTCACTATCTTGTCCAAATACAATGTGCAATTAAGCCACTGTGTAGGTTGTCTTCACTTCTAGAAAATGAGCTAACTTGGTCAATCTGCTGACTATTGTCCATATAAAGTCATAACCCCTATAAGTCCTCATAATCCTACCATAAAATCCATTATGATGCGCGCCCACTTCCATTTAAGTAACTTGATCTTTTGCCATATGGCAGATGGCTTTAGTGCTTAAACTTGACTTGTTGATATGTTAAGTATGGAGACACACACTTGGCCACATCCTTCTTCATATCAAGGCACCAATAACAACTCTTTAGGTCATGATACATTTTGGTTACGTCTAGATATATATTACATAGTGTTTGATGGATTTCTTTCATGATCTTCTCTCTAATCTCATTCACATCTAGTACACATAATATATTCCCATGCATTAATACATTATCTTTCAACTCAAATTTTGTCGTTTGACCCACTTAAACTTTCCTTTTCAACTAAACAAGTGAGGAATTTTTATCTTGTAATGCTTTAATCTCATCAATCAATTTAAGTTCCAATTACATTGAGAAATTAATACTTGAGATTCAAAAATCTCAAATTGCAACCCTTTGTTGAATAACTCCTTTAAATCTTTCACCAATGGCCTCTTCCCCACTACAATATGGGCTAAACTCCCCATTGATTTCTTGCTTAAGGCATCTACTACCACATTGGCTTTACCAGGATGGTAAGAATCTAATAATCATAATCCTTGAAAAGCTTTACCCATCTTTTTTGCCTTAAATTCAAAGTCCCTTTAATGTAAGATGCACCAAAGGCTCTTATGATCAGTGTAGATTTCACATTTCTCACTGGAAAGATAATGCATCTATATCTTGAGAGCAAAGATCATTGTTGCTGTCTCTAGATCATGTATAGAATAGTTCATCATACTTCTTCAATTGCCTCAATACATATGCAATCACCTTTCCATGTTGCATGAGAACACATCTAAGCCCCACTGTTGAAGCATCACAATATATTACAAATCCACCTAATCCTTTTGGTAATGCAACTAATGGAATTGTAGTGAGACAAGTCTTAAGTTTCTAAGAACTTTACTTATAATCGTCATCTTACTAGAATATCACTTTCTTCCTATTTAACTTAGTTAATGATGAAGCTATATTGGATAAATTCTTAATAAGTATCTTGTAATAACCTACCAAACTAAGAAAACTATGCACTTCTATCACATTGTTGGGTCTAGACCAACTTGACACTGCATCAATCTTCTTAGGATCCACTTGAATACCATTTTTGCTAACAACATGTCCTAAGAAGCATATATTATCAAATGAAAACTCACATTTCAATAGATTGGCATATAACTTGTGCTCCCTTAAGGTCTATAACACCACTCTTAAATGCTCTTCATACTCCTCTCTAGTATTGGAATAGATAAGGATGTCCTCAATGAAGATAGTGATAAACTTGTCTAAGAATTGTTTGAACACATGATTCATCAAATCCATAAATGTTATTAAAACATTGGTCAACCTAAATGGTAAAACCATGAACTTATAATGGCCATACCTCATCCTAAAGACAATCTTGTAAATATCCTCGTTCTTGATCCTATATTAATGATAGCCTGATTGAAGATCAATCTTAGAGAAGTAACTTGCTCCTTAAAATTGATCAAATAAATCATCTATCATTGGTAAAGGATACTTGTTCTTAAGAGTCACTTTGTTCAATTGTCTATAGTTAATGTAAAGCTTAAGTGAACGATCCTTCTTCTTTAAAAAGATGATTAGTGCACCCTATGGTGAACTCCTCAGTCTTATAAACCCCTTTTCTAGCAAATCTTGCAACTATACTTTTAATTCCATCAAATCTACAGGCGCCACTCAATAAGGAGGAACAGATATTAGTTGCATACTAAGAAGGAGCTTGATATTGAACTCAATCTCCCTATCAGATGGAAACCTTGGCAACTCTTATGGAAATACATCCAGAAACTCACTAATTATTGGTATTTGTTACACCTTATTAGGGGTCTCCCTCATGTCAATCACATGTGCCAAATATCCTTGACACCTTTTCCTTAAAAGTCTCCATGCTCTAATAGCCAATATCAAATTAAGAGGTACATCACTTCTGTCCCTTTGGAACACAAACCCATTTTCATCTTGTGTTTTGAAATATATCTTCTTATCATGACAATCTATATGTGCATGGTGTTTGGATAACCAATCCATAACAAGAATCACATCAAATTTTAATACTTCTTGTTCAATTAAGTCTACTAAAAGCTTCCTCTCATCAATTTCTACTATGCACAAAGGGTAAATATGATGCACATCTATTATTTACCTAGAGGTGTGGTTACTTCCAAAGGAATACTTATGAGTTCTCTACATTTCCCCAATCTTTTAGCAGAGCATGCTGAGATAAATGAATGAGTAGCACCTAAATCAAATAAAACTTTAACTGACACATCTTGTTAGGGAGAATACCTGATACAGTAATGTTGGAAGCATAAGCCCTATATTGATTAAGGGCAAATACTTTACCTCTACCTTTTCCCTTCATTGCATGACTGGCTGTTGGTGCTTGTCCTTGTCTTCTTCCTATACCTCCTAAACTCATAGTATCAACTCTAACCATCTATATTATAGGCTAAGAAATAGTAGGTGCATTCTGTTAATCTCTCCATAATGTATAATTCTTGATAAAATGTCCTATCTTTCCACATTTCAAGTAAGTCCCATTACTCATTCTATATACCCCATCATATCTATACCCACAAATGGCACAATTAGGGTAGCTATTACTTTGCTACTCATGTCTAGGTGTAAAACTAGTGGCTAGAGTATAAGCCACTGATACTCTTTTGGTTTTTCCCCTATTATGACTACTCCCTCTGTTCTAACTCTAAATTATAATAGAAGTAGTAGGCTCAACTGTCTTCACATGGAAACTACTCCCTTCGCCTCTATTCTAGTTACGAAAACCTTTGGGCTTATTCTTGTTCCTATGATCTCTCTTTGCTCTATCTTCTTTATGATTAAATTCCATTTGCTTTGCCAAGTCAATTAACTTAGACAAAGAAGTGAAATCAATGGTGCACAAGGCATTGTGCAAGGGCATAATCAAACCTTTTATAAACCTTCTAATTCAATGTTGCTTCTATCGACACTACCTCTTAGAAAAGTTACTTAATTGGGTGAACTCTTTAGATTAGTCAATAGCCAACAACCTTATTGCTTTAACCTTTTGAATTGAGCAATTATATTTTCCCTTTCTCCTTCACCTAGGAACTCATCAAGCATGTCCTACTTAAATTATTCCCACATTGATAGTGCTTCCTTATACAATTAGCTCTCTATAAGCCTTTGGAACCTATCCCATGCATTTTTCTTTAACAAAAGCCATACTAACTCGATTACCTTAGCATCCGGACATGGAAATTGTCTCACCATTTTCTCATCTATCTTAAGGAATCCATATGGTTCTTCCCCATACTCCCCATAAAATTTTGAAAGCCCCATCTTTAACAAACTATACATAGATACTCTACTCTCATCAATTACCTTTCTTGCCATATACCTTGAGACTAGAGCATCCCTCAGAGCTTGTGGTGAACTCTCTCTTGTATCAGTGCGAGAGGCAGCTATAGTACTACATTGGTCTCTTATTACCTCTCCCTCCTTAACTCACATAGTTCTCAGTGCAGCTGTAGAACCTCATCAAGTCCTCATCATTCTCTTCTAGCATATTAGCCTTTTCTACCTAAACCTAGCACCTAACTCTAGGTTGCTCATTTAGTTCCATATGAATGGAGGTAGCATCTAAAGCCACCTCCAATGCTCGCACATTCTTAAGCGGTACTCATCTCATCCTTGATCTTTTTCTTGGCAGCATCTATAAGATAAACAAAGAATAGAGGATTTAACATATAACAATTAAAGGAGATCTATACATAAACAATAACTTTAATAGACATAGAGGAAATTTTCTATGCTTTATGGTGCTCACATATTCTATGACTCATAAGTCTAAATTAGACTTAATGTTATGTTGTAATACCAACTTTATCATAATACAACTTCACAACTGTGATGATCCTAAGATATGGATAGGTGTAAGGCCACTGAAAACTTATAAAACCCATCTATATATAATTTATGGTATCATAGTAACATGTACAGATCCTTAAGATCAAAACCTAAACACATAATTACATCTAATCCATCTCATTCATATACACATACTCATACGGATAATCAATCATTTCAATATTATAAGTTAATTCAATCTTTACTATTCATATGATTGTTCTTAGGCCAAAAGAATATTCCTCTCACACTCATGGAGCACTAAAGTATACTTCAATTACAAATATCAAATGGAGAAATTAAATTTATCAAAATGGTTCTTTAGGAAGAAGGATGCCTGAAGAATCGTATTGATAAACTTCTAATATTTTGAAAAGCATTAAAAACAAATAATGAGGTTTCTTAGTCAATAAAGAATATACTACCATATTTGTAAGGTTAGGTATTTCAAAGCTAGCTCACAATGATGGCATTGTCTCATAACTCATCAAATGATTTATAATTTATCAATTGGATTCATATAACTCATAACAATCAAACATCAAGTATGATACAAGAATAGATATGTATATAGCTCAAAAATGGAATTATAACTCATAAGTATCCAGAAATATAAATAATCTTCATAACATATTAGGAGTCGTCATGAAAATAAGAGTGGAGGCTAAATTAGCATACTCTTTCATATAATAAGAGTAGATTTTTTCATTAACATACTCTTCCACATAAAATAAATGAAACTGATCAGGTTTCACATTTAGTACAATTTATCCTTCTTAGATAAGGATAGGACATTGTACCTTATCCATTGGGTTACAATGTGTACAATGTCTGATAATTAACCCATATCAGTCTAGGATTTCCGTTCCATTATAGCCTATAAACATATGAATAACAATAGTTATGGTTTAGATATTTCATATTGGAATGAATTCAATGTTTTTGTGCTAAATATACACATAGGCTATCATAGTGCTCATAAGCAAATAAACTCATATGTTTCATGTGGTTTTCATAAACAAATAGGAATTAGCAAGTAGCTAGTCAAGAATTTATTAGGTTTCATGAAGCAATTATGGTTGAATTAATCACTCTCATCCTCTTTCTCACGGTAGTTTAGCAAATAAATAGGCATTATACCTTAGGAATTCAAATACAAGCATAATAATATATTTTCTACTCACTTTTGCTAAAAAGAATGCTCTTCAATCTCTTAGAAGACCCTTTATCACATCAAACCATAAGGATCATTATAACCATCACCTTCTTCATTATGCCTTCTAGCTAGAGCTGTACACATGAACACATAAAATGGCAAATGTACCAATGCATGCACTTGAATATCTTTACTCACGCTCTACAGATGCTAAACCATCTTAATCTCACCTTAGAGTAAGACCCATATAAAGAGAATACAAGAAACCAAAACCTTAACTTATTTCTTAACAATGTCCTTTAATAAAGATGAAGAACAATGAGCTCTTGAAACCCTAGATCCTTAAATGATGCAATAAATGAAGCCTCATACACTTGGAGTAGGTAGGTTTGGCTTTTTATTGAAGACTTAGGGTTAGAAACTCATAAATGGTGATAAATGAACTAATGTTGGGATTTACTTTCCTTTGTATAATCGATTTTCAATTTATGCCTCAACATAAACTACAAGTTACTCTTAACTAAAGGGCACCACTGACACTATTCATGCTACTATTCACAGTGCTGTCTTGGTAGTTACTCATTGCTAACTAGTGTTACTTTGTCAATGGGTTGCTACTGCCTCTCTTATTAACCACTATTACTCACCTCTCACTATTGTGAACTTCCAATTCATTAATGATAGTTAAATGTCAGTAATGAGCATTAATGATTAGTAACTAGCACGATTGATCAATCACAACCATAACTTTTACTTTTATGTCTCTTGCATCTAATTCCATATTTAAGACATGGTAGGTACTTGCAGGCAACAATAGTTACCTATCATAAGCAGTAAATGCAAGTCAAAATCCTAGGTCTCAACATATGACCTACATATACATATAGTATGGAACTCATAACTCACATATACTTATAATATCCAACTTATAACTTATACACATTATCAAAAGGATGCACATATGAAATTAGGGTATTGTAATACTGATTATGGGGTCAACAAACCGGTCAACCTAAAAGCTGGCATATATAGATAAAAATTTTTGAAAGTGATATAATTTGGTATATAATTTTCAAAAGTAGCATGCTGGGTCATTTGTCTATTATATAAACTAATTCTATTAAATAATTTTTACAAATAGACATTTGACATAAATTTAATAAATCCACAAAAAAAAATTATTACAAAGAACATACTAATATGGTGATAACTAAAAAAATAATTTAATATGCTAAATTAACAAGATATGAAAAAAAAAAAGAAGGAAAAAGTACAAAAAAGTCCTCAAACTATACAAAAAAATACAAGTTGACCTTTTGAGTTTTTGTAGGTCTATCAAATAAGTCCAAAGGTTAATTGTTATTACATTTTCTACTAGTCTTATGGGTTGCACTAATAAAATGTTATATATTTATACAAGGAAATAAGAAAAATAAAAAATGCTAAAAAAATAAAAAACCATAAGACTGAAAAATAATTTTTTTATGCATATTTACAAATAATTATTTATTTGTTTATTTGAATTCAATAAGAAAAACAAAGAAAAATGTTGGGAGCAACAACTGCATCCAAGTGGTTTAGATTTAGTGCTCAAGAGCTTATCCTCCATGATGACTCTTACAAGAAACCAATCTTCTTGACCACTTATTTCCATTCTCTGACCACCATCGCCACCAAAGTTATATATGGTAAGCTACAACAATAGATCATATACCACCACTCACCATCTTTCATGGAAGAATTTTAGAGTTTTTCATTATAGTTCTACTGGACTTCCTCTCAATCTTAATGTTTTTCTCTTTGATTCTACTTTTCCTCCTTTTATGTTGCAACTTCCAAGCATTGCTAGTGGCGATTCTAGAATCACAAGTTTGAGAACCTTTTTCATTAATGAACTTCACAAGTGCAACTGAAGCTCCGCACACTGTTCATTGAAGGTTCGAGCTTGGTCGTTCATCGAGCTCCGCTAGCCACCAAATCAAGCTTTGTTATCATTGCAACAGAGAATGACTCCATTGCATATTAGAGCTCGTGGCACAATCATTACTACTACTCATCCAGAATAATCTAGTAAACTGCTATGAGATTATTGCCATGTTTGATTTTCAATTTTATGTTTCTTTTTAACTTTTTATTATTTAAAAATATAATTTTACTTTTTCATCTTATGAGTTTTTTAGCATTTTTTTTATTTCCTTGTATAAATATGTAATATCTTATTGGTGAAGCCCACAAGACTAAAAGAAAATATAGTAGTAGTTAACTTTTGGACTTATTTGAGCTAAAATACAAAATAAAATGGGTTAATAGACCCACAAAAGCTCAAAATGGTCAACTTATACTTTTTGGTAAAGCCCAAGAGCTTTTTTGTACCTTTGCCTAAAAAAATTATCTCTTTTGACGAAAATATTTTCAAAATTTTGAATATTTTTAAAATGACCTTAAAAAAATACATCACTTCAAGAATTTTTTCAAACATATGAAAAAATTATTTATAACAAATAAAGTGATAAAATAATTAATAAAAAAAGCAAATTATTTATAATATTAAAAAATACAATATAATTTTTTTTTATCTCCTTTTTTAATAATCTTATGGGACCACTAATGTATGTGAATGAAAAAAAATAGAGTGAGAAATAAAATGAAAGAGAGTAATTTATGAGAATGAGAGTTGAGAGAACGACGCAAATCACAACAAAATGAAAATGAAAGTGATATAAAAAAAATTTACTACTGTTAGTATTTAAAAGAGAGGAGTCTCCTCCCCAATCATCAGATCTAGAGAGATCTAACAACTACTATAAAATTGGTATTACAAATGTCAGTTTTGTGTATTTTGGTCAGATAAGTCAACTCCCATCACAATTTTAAGTAGTGATGGGACACGACCCATTTGATCGAATAAAGGAAACAACATTATAAATGTCAACTTTCTTCTTTATCTGCCAACCACCTACATTAAACAAAAAAACCAGTATTTTAAATATCAATATTTGTCTTATGTGGCGATCAAAATGGATATTTAAAATACAATTTTCATAAGAAAACAAAACCAATATATTAAATACCCGTTTTGGGGTTAGCAAACTGATCAACCTAAAAAAGTAGCATATATAAGTAAAAAAATTTTAAAATGGCATGTTCTGGTATATATTTTTTGAAAGTAGCATGCCTAGGTCATTTGTCCATTATATAAACTAATTCTATCAAACAATTTTTACAAACACACACTAAATATTTTTGACACAAATTTAACAAATCAACAAAAAAAATTGTCACAAACAGTGTACAAATATAGTGATAGCTAAATGAATAATTTAATATGCTAACTTAATATAATTATAAAAAAAAAATTAACTTCTTTTGATGAAAATATCTTCAAAATTTTGAATATTTTTAAAATGACCTAACAAACTTAACACTTCAAGAATTTTTTCAGCCATATAAGAAAATTATTCATAGCAAAAAAGTGTTAAAAATAATTAATAAAAAATGCAAATTACTGATAATATTATCTCCTTCTTCTTCAATAATTTTATAGGACCAGTACAGTATGTGAATAAAAAAATAAAGTGAAACTGAGAATGAAAGAGAGAGTAATTTGCGAGAATGAAAGTTGAGAGAATGAATGCAAATCATGATAGAATGAAAATAAAAGAGATAAAAAATTTATCATTGCTTGTATTCAAAGGGGAGGAATCTCCTCCCTTGTCGTCAAAATCGGAGAGATCTGACGGCCCAGATACGACAACTATAATAAAATTAGCACTATAAATATTAGTTTTATGTGTTTTTAGTCAGATGAGACTTGAGCCATTTAACCAAATAAAGAGAATTGCCATTATAAATATTGATTTTCTTCTTTATTTGTCAACATTCCACATTAAATAAGAAACCGAGATTTAATAAAATTCATGGATTATGAAATCTATAAATTTTAATAATTTCACTGTTTTTTATTATAAAATCAATAGATTGTTATGGGCCACTGTTTTTTATTATAAAATCAATAGATTGTTATGGGCAATCTTAGAATAAAAAAATCACAATCTCTCATGCACAAAAGAATGGTAAATTTTGGATTTTCGCAATTAGAGGTGGGAAATTAAAACCTTCAAAAATAAAAGATGTTGTAGGGTGAGGGATTTTTCAAAATCTATGGATTTTGACCTTTTTTGAGTTGCCAAACGATGGATTTAGTCAAAATCCATGGATTTATAAAATCTCTCATACCAAATAAAGCCTTGCTGATTTTTTGCTTATTTAAAGTTCAGAATCGATATCTAAAATATCGATTTTGGTGTCAATAAATTGGTCAATCTAAAAAAGTGGCATATATAAGTAAAAATTTGAAAAGTGGCATGTTTAGGTATATATTTTTCAAAAGTAGCATGCCCGGGTTATTTGCCCATTATATAAACTAATTCTATCAAACAATTTTTATAAACACACACTAAATATTATTTGGCACGAATTTAATAAATCCAAAAAAAAAATATTACAAACAACTTAAAAATATTGTGATAACTAAATAAATAATTTAATATGCTAATTTAATATAATTATAAACAAAAAAATTAATTCTTTTGGCAAAAATGTCTTCAAAAATTCAATATTTTGAAAAAGACCTAAAAAATATTATCACTTCAAGAATTTTTTCAACCATATAAGAAAATCATTTACAATTAAAAAGTGCTAAAAGTAATTAATAAAAAATACAAATAATTTATAATATTAAAAAAATCTATTTTAATCTTATTCATCTTCCATAATTTATAGGACCACTATAGTATATGACTAAGAGAATAAAGTGAAAGAGAGAGTGATTTGTGAGAAAGAGAGTTGAGAGAACGAATGCAAATGACAATAGAATGAATATGAAGAGATTAAAAAAAAAATTATCGTTGCCTGTATTTTAAAGGGAGGACCCTCTCAAAAACCAACATTATAAATGCTGATTTTGTGTATTTTTTTGTCAGATGGATAAGTCCCATCATTGCATTATGCAGTGATGGACTATTAGGATTTTGTCTCAAATTCCTAATTGGAAAAGGAATTGATTAATAATGATTAAGGAATATTTAAATTAGAAACCAAGTAGAATTTGGATTAAAATAAAATATAATAATATCCAAGCTGGATTTGGATTTAGATTAGAAGCCTATATTTATGTAAGGGTTTAAAATCATATGAAGTAGTGAGTTGATTATTGTAGAGATTATAGCAAAGGCTTAGTATTAAACTAAGATAGTGTGGTGAAATACAAAGTGCATGGGTAGAGTACTTTTGTATAAAATTGTGAGAAATTATTTTGTGAGTATTTAATTAATTAGTAGTTGTATTTTGTTGATTTGTTAGTGGATTTATTAGGTGGAATAGGCTTACGCTAAACCACGTTAAACTTTAATTTCCCTTTTTTTATTATTATTTGTTGTGTGAGATATTTTTTCATAACATGGACTTTACCCATCTAATTGAATAAAAGAAACTAGCACTATAAATATCGGTTTTCTTCTTTATCTACTAATTGCTTATATTAAATAAGGAATCCGTATTTTAAATACCAATTTTGAATTCAGTATTTAAAATACCAATTTTCATAAAACAATAAAACCAGTATTTAAGATACTTATTTTGAGGTCAATAAATTAGTCAACCTAAAATGAGGCATATATAGATAAAAATTTTTAAAAGTGGCATGTTTTGATATATATTTTTCAAAAGTAGCTTGTCCAAGTCATTTGCCCATCATATAAATTAATTCTATCAATCAATTTTTTTGAACAAATACTAAATATTATTTGACACAAATTTAATAAATCTATGAAAATTTATTACAAACAATATACAAATATGGTGATAACTAAAGAAACAATTTAATGTGCTTATTTGACATGATTATAAAAGAAAATTCCTCTTTTGATGAAAATATCTTCAAAAATTTGAATATTTTTAAAATGACCTAAAAAAAATATTATCATTTTAAAAAAAAATTTCAGCCATATAAGAGAATTAGTTATAAAAAAAAGTGTTAAAAATAATTAATAAAAAATATAAATTTTTAGAATATTAAAAATAAAATACACAATTCTTTTATTTCCTTCTTCGATTTGTGGGACTGCTATTGTACGTGAATGAAAAAAATAGAGTGAGAATGAAAGAGAGAGTGATTTGTAAAAATGAAAGATGAGAGAATGAATACAAATCATGGCAGAATAAAAATGAAAGTGATAAAAAAAGTATCGTTTGTTGTATTTAGAGGGAATGAGTCTTCTTTAAAGAGATTAAAAAAAAATATCCCTTTAAAAAATGAAAGAGAGTGATTTGTGAGAATGGGTAAAGACATAAAAAAAAAAAAATCTCTTTAAAGTGAGAATGAAAGAGAGTGATTTGTGATAATGAGATTTGAGAGAATAAATGCA
The DNA here is from genome assembly GCA_947687605.1 of Reutealis trisperma. Taxonomy (NCBI): domain Eukaryota; kingdom Viridiplantae; phylum Streptophyta; class Magnoliopsida; order Malpighiales; family Euphorbiaceae; genus Reutealis; species Reutealis trisperma. The sequence continues at coordinate 35,273 of CANTUT010000492.1, forward strand.
AATCATAGTAGAATGAAAATGAAAGAGATAAAAAAAAACTACCATTGCTTGTATTTAAAGGGGATGAGTCTCCTCTCGAGCTGTCAGATCTACAAGGATCTAACAATTGCCACCAAACAAGCATTATAAATGTTGACTTTGTATATTTTATGTCAGATAGGTCAAGTCCCATCACAGGATAAAGCAATGATGGGATTTGACCTATTTGACTTAATAAAGGAAACCGATATTATAAATGTCGGCTTTTTTCTTTATCTGCTAATCATGTATATTAAATAAGAAATCTATATTTTAAAACAGGTTTTTAGCTTATGTGTGTCAAATCACACTTCTGAGATATTATGGTTTTACGGCATGGATAAGCATAAAGCTATCGAAGACTCGTAGAACGTAGTATCACTAATAACTAATAGAAATCTAGCAAAAATGCCGACTAGACATACAACACTACTCAAGACACCAAAACCTACAAAGTAAAATATACTTCCAATAAACATCCTTTATAACCTCAATTCCATATGGAAAACACAAATCTCAAATTTTTAACAACTTATAAACATTCTATATTTATATATTTACATATCATCTTTGTACATTATAAACAAACCTAGGTTACACACTACTTTTATAATAGGCGTTAGTATTCTACATTCCAAAATATCCATGGAGCATCTAGATATGTATAGATATCCATTGTAATACACACACGCACACACACATAAATGAAGTTTGCACTTCAACTAAACTTTTAGCTTCAAGTGAGGAAGATATTTGAACTTTCACTTATTATACTTTTAATCCCTTGTAAAAAATTGGGGAATGGGGTTATGAAAGAGATATAAAAAAAAAAAAATTACCATTGCCTATATTTAAAGGACATGAGTCTACTCTCCAACCATCAGATCTATAAAGACATAACAGTTGTCACCAAACCAGCATTATAAATGTTGATTTTATGTATCTTATGTCAGATGGGTCAAGTCCCATCACAGGATAAACCAATGATGGGATTTGACCCACCTGACCGAATAAAGAAAACTAGTATATAATCTTCGGCTTCTTTCATTATCTGCCAACCATGCATATCAAATAAAAAATCTATATTTTAAAAAAGATTTTTAACTTCTATGGGTCACATCATACTTTTGAGATATTATGATTTTAGGGCAAGAATAGGTTCAAAGCCACCAAAAACCTATAGAACCTAATGTCACTACCAACTAACAGAAATTTGTCAGAATGTCAACCAGACATACAACACTATCCAGAACACCAAAACTTACAAAGTAAAATATACTTCTAATAAACCTACCTTATAACCTCAACTCCATATGTTAAACACAAATCTCAAATTTTCAATAATTATAATTCACATTCTATATTTAAATATTTACATATCATCTTTGGACATTATAGACAAACTTGTGTTACACTACTATATATATATATATATATATATATATATATATATATATATATATATATATATATATATATATATATATTTGCCATAGCATTTGCTGGGAGTGAGTTTTTTTTTTTTTTTTTGTTAATTTGTATTTATAAATTTCATGTTTTATTTATTTATTATTTTTGGAAATGTTCCTTTGCTATGTATGATTTACCCATGCTCATGTTGTTTTGGATTTGAACGTATATTAAGAATCACGATAAAGCCATCAGATAAAAAATGTTGAAAATCTTGACAAATCCATCATGTCAAAATCCATGGAAGCATATAGTGACTATTTAAGACTTATGAATAAGATTTTTCTTACTAGTAAGGTTTTTTCTGTTAATTTTTTAATGGGTAGTCCTCCAAATTCTTGCACTCTCCTCATTTTTTAATGTTATATTTTAGTGGTATGATATTTTAGTTTTAATTACTTTCAGTTAAAGAAAAAGTATATATTTACTTAGTTTCTCTAGTATTTAATGAAATTTTGATTATTTAGATATTTTGGTCTCAGGGTATGGCGAGAGATTATTTGCCCACCATGCATGGTTTATAGATTTAATTTTACCAAAAGTAATATCTTAAAAAAAAAGCCTCAGTGAAATGTTATTTTATTTAGGACGTTTAATTTACTTTTAATTACTTCCTTAACTACCATAGATGTCAGCACTATATATTTCTTTTAGACTTTAATAATGACAATTATATTAATTAAATTATTATCTTTTAATTAATGTTAATATAATCCAGAAATCCTACACGTTTATTATCA
>CANTUT010000492.1:42500-82250 GCA_947687605.1 Reutealis trisperma
TTTGTGAATTACACAAGCTATGCTCTGATATAATTCACTCAATTGCTTTAAACTGTTATGATTATAGTCTAAGATATGTATAGATTATTGACTCAGGGGCTACAAATCATATGTGTTTTGAAATGTCTATCTTACCCTCAAATTTTAGACCTCTTAACCCTAAAACAATATATTTACCTAATAAAACATCAAGAATAGTTAGTCATATAGGTATTGTGTCTCTACAATCCAATTTTTTTTTAAAACAAGTCTTATACATATCTAATTTCTAGTTTAATTTGTTATCAGTCAACCAATTAACTAAAACCATGAAATTGAGAGTGATTTTCTATGACACTTATTGTTCCTTTTAGGACCTCTGAGTAATCAAGTTGTGGCAATGGGAAAAATCCATGCTGGACTTTATATCTTAGAAAAAAATATTTTTTTGTAAATACAATTGCTGAGTTTGAACACATGGAATCCATTATTCTTAAGGATGTCAAACTAGACACCTCTATTCTTTGTACAGCCACATCATCTAATAAAGATTCTCATTGTGTTTCATATATTTTGCTTCATTTTAAACTAGGTCATGCTTGTAAAAGTGCATTGACACATTTACCTGCAAATTTCAAACCTGAAAAGCATGATCACCAAATCTGTGAAATATGCCCATTAGCTAAACAACATAGATTGACATTCTCTATAAGCCAAATTCACACTAATCAACCTTCACTAACCTGTGCATATTGATCTTTAGGGACCTTACAAAACTCCAACATTTTCTAGACAACATTATTTCTTTACCCTAGTGGATGAATTTAGCAGGGCCATATGGGCATTTCTCATGAAAATCAAGAATCAAACCTTTACCTTACTAAAAAAATTTGTTATCATGGTTAAAAACCAATTTCATGAATAATTCAAAAGTGATACTGGAACTGAGTCTGTCAATACTCCAGTTCAAAGTTATTTTGTTAAAAAAGGTATTTTACATCAAAAGACAACTCCTTACACACCATAGCAAAATGTTGTGGTTGAAAGAAAACACATACTCCTTTTAAAGGTTACTAAACCCTAATGTTCTATTCTAATCTACCTAAATAGTTTTAGGGAGACTTTATTTCAATGGCCATACACATTATCAATAAACTACCTATAACTCTTTTGTCTTGGAAATCACCTTTTAAAGTTCTTTTCAATAAAATTCCAGACTACAATTCTCGTAGAACTTTTGGTTGCTTATGTTATGTAACTAATACTAAACCATCTAAAGGGAAGTTTGAACCTAAGGCTTATAAATGTGTATTTTTAGGATATCGTATTAATCAAAAAGCATACAAGGTGTATGACTTGGATTCTAAAACCATCTATTCTTCTAGATATGTAATTTTTCATGAGTCAATCTTTCCTTTTAAATATAATACACTACTATGCAATGACATTTTTTATTCTATTGATTCACTAGTCCTTCAACTTACATCTTTGGATTCCATTTGTCCTGATACTTTAGTTACTTAACCAAGTCATACACATCACTTACATCCATCTATTATTTCTGACATATCAACTTCATCAACTTCTAATTCAAGATCTATTTCACCTGCTTCCATGAATCTTGCTTCAAAACTTGCTATACCTGAATTATTACCTACTGCTATACCCTTTACCAACACTCATATACCTGAAAATTCTACTACCATGCCATCTCAGCTTCCTTTTACTTCTTTTCCTTCTCGTAACTCTTCCTTTTCTCTTCTTTCCTTCTAATAGTAATATCATTCCCCTCATATAGAGTATCAGATAGAAAACCAAATCTAAATGGTTGACAGATTTTGTTTCAATAGTCCATGCAAGGACATTTGTACTACCATACTCAACTCAAACAATGGTAATCTCTTTTTCACATCTCATCCAGCTACATATCTCTTACATTCTTAATCCATCATATATGCATTTTATAGCCACTGTTTCTTAAATCCATGAACCTAAGACCTATAATAAAGTAAAAGGTGATCTTAAATGGGTAGAGGCGATGAACAAAGAATTATAAGCCTTAAAGCAAAATAAAACATAGATTATTACTGATTTACCAAAAGGCAAACAACCAATTGATTCCAAATGGATCTACAAAGTCAAATTCAATCCTAATGGGACTGTACAAAGGTATAAAGATAGAGTAGTAGCTAAGGGGTATAATCAAGTTGAAGAAGAAGACTATACTGAAAGTTTCTCACTTGTGGATAAAGTTGTAACTATAAGACTATTTTTAGCTATTGCTGCATCTCATTCCTGGCCCATTCATCATCTAGATGTGAACAATACTTTTCTATATGGTTTTATTAATGAAGATATTTATATGCAGCCACCAAAAGGGTATTCAATTCCTTCTGATAAAGTCTGCAAGTTGGTTAATTTTATAATTGAAGATCATCATATGCAACCACTAGAGGGGTATTTAGTTCCTTTTAATAAAGTCTGCAAGTTGGTTAAAAGTCTTTATGGCCTTAAACTAGCCTCCAGACAATGGAATGAAGAATTCATTGATAAATTACAAAAGTTTCGTTTCACATAGTCTTCTAATGATCATTGTTTGTTTACAAAGTCCTCATCTAATAGATTTCCTGCATTGGTTATCTATATGGATGATGTCTTAGTGACAGGAACTCATATTGAAGACATCATTCAAGTCAAATAGTACTTGGACAATCAATTTACTATTTAAGACCTAGGATTTATAAGACATTTTCTTCACTTAGAAATGGCTAGGAACACTGAAGGTCTTTTCATCACTCAAAGAAAATAAATGCTTGAAATTTTGGTGGATACTGGTTTAACAAGTGCCAAACCCACATCCACACCTTCACAAATGTTAAACTTGCAGATGTGACAATCCATTATTTGAAAATCCAGCCCAATATAGGAGGCTTATCGGTAGACTACTATACTTGGACCTTACTAGACCAGATCTTCCATATGCCACTCAATATCTTAGTTAGTTCATGGTGTAAACCCATAATTTTACATCCTCACCATCCAACTATAGCCTTAGCATTTGCTGAGTTTAACGCGTTACGCGGAGCCATTATGGTGGTTCCATTAATAAGTTAACGAGCAGGGGGCCCCTAAAAGAAAATTTTTTAGCCTTCAATTATATTGCCACCAGGCATCCAAAATTCCCAAACTCCATACCAACCAATCTCTAAAAAAAAAAAAAGTGCCACGTCAGCAACTGGCGATGCTGCCGACTGTCTGTGCAGCACGCAGGCCACTGGTGGCACCGCTTAGAGGCCCAATGGCACTGCCCAGATTGCCCGCCTGCAGTCCCCAAAATACCCCCTATGAGGCCTTGCACGAGCACCCAGTCCAATCCGCTAAAGGGAATCAAAAATGCCCATTTGGGAGAAACATCATGATTGGAACCCGCTATGAGTTCAGAAAAATTGTATTTTGTAAGTTGTAATTTGCAAAAGGAGTTGCCACTTCAATTTTGTTTATATAAGTTGGGAAAATTAAAGGAAAAACCCCATTTGATTGACTCCAAAATTATACCATTTATCCCAAGAAAAAGCACTAATCCTCGAATTACTAAAGAGGGCTCGAGGACTAGCTTTTGGTTAAAACAATACAAAAAATTAGTTTGGCTTAAATACAAAATAGCTTTTATAAAAAAGAAGTTTTTATGTATGCATGAACATATATAATATGATGTATAAAATAAATATTACTCATGCAATGCATAATAAATATGAGATAATGATAATTACAAAACAGAAAAGTAAAGGAAAACTACTTAAAACTATTACAAGTCAAAATGTCAAAATTAGAGGATCTTTCTTCTAGTCCTTATGGGTTCTAGCAAAAGCACACATTCCCCAAATATAATCTAAGCAACTGAAATAAGAAAGAGAGTATTAAAACAATTATAATAAAAAGAATTAAAATTTCAATTTTTATTTAAGAAAAAGTAATTTGAATCCTAAATTATGTGAAGAAGGTGATTAAGAGAAGATGTTGTTAATTTTAGCAGAGTTGAATGCCTTAGAGACGGCAAGCCTGCGTATCCCTTTGATTGAGAATCAAACCTCACACAGTTCTTTTTTCTCACGAAGGAGGGGTTTTTAAGTCATAGCCTTTGTTATCATGTTTTGATTGATTTTAAAGGACTTAGAGGATTTGTTAATTAAGTCAGATTTTAATTAGCAAAAATTAGATCTTTTTAGATTTAGATCTTGAAATTGAAATTGAAAAGGAAAAGATAAGAACTTTTACATTTGGCTTCCGTCAGCGAGGAATGTAGGGAGCGAGCTTGGTACTGGATCTAAGTTCTACCTTTGCTTGGTGATATCATGAGCACTCTTTTTGGAAGGACTCTTGAATAGCACGAACTCTTTTCTTGAAAGAAAGACTTTGGATCACCTTTGCTTGAGTACCACGAATTCCCTTTTGAAAGAAATAACTTGAGTCACACTCTTTCTTGATTAAGAAGCTTAGAGATAAGGTTTGGGGTGATTAGATAGCTTATGAATAGGGTTTTGAGATGATTGGGAAGTTTATGAATAAGGTTTTGAGATGATTGGGAAGTTTATGAATAAGGTTTTATGTGATGGAGGAGGTTTTAGAATGAGGTTTTAGAGATTTAGAAAGTTAGAAAGAGAGTTTTGATGATTAGAAAGCTTAGGAATAAGGTTTAGAAAGCTTTAAGGAGAGTATAGAAGCATAAAATTATGTGTCCCTTGTTGTTATGAGATGCAAGGTTTTTATAGGAGGAGTTTGGGGCTAAAAATTCATAGTTTTCGGGTAGGATTCTGAAAGGGGCACGGTGTGGTAACTAAAGGGTTAGCTGTGGTAACTGCAGAGCCCTTTACGATTACCGCAAGGCTAGCTGCTATAGCCAATTGGCTACTGCAAGGCCTCTACAGTAACCACAGAGCAGCTGCGGTAACTACAGCCTACTGCGAGTTACCGCAACGAGCCCGCAGGCTACCACAGTTCATTTTTTAGCCTGTTCTCATCCATTTTTTATTCGATTTGAGCCCAGTTTGATTCTATGGGTTCGTAATCAATTGCTAATCATCTGAAGGCGCAAGTTTTAAGAAATTCTTTTAAATAGGGCACTGTCCCACACCTCGCAAGAGGCGCTACCCCTTTGACCCTTACCCGTTAACCGGCTAGCAAGACCACCATATGCGTAGCGCATGAATCTTAGTAAGTGTCAAGCTGTGATTGGATCCTAAAGGTGCAAATTTGAGGGTTCACAGTTGCCCCCTCATCAAGATTAGCTTTTAACAAAAGGCGATTCTAATGATAATGAACCCTGGAATGAGGGATAGTAAGATGAACCAGATGGATGTCTAAGTCAGCATCTAAACATGTTTAGGTGAAAATGGTTAGTAAAAAAAAGGAACCACAAGGATGCTTAGATGATCTAAACATTTATGGGTGAAATGATCCTAAGGCTATCCTATGATGGCCTGATTAAAAGGGATACTTAATTCAAATTTAAGGTATAAATCCTAAGGCTATCCTAGAATGGGTCTGATCAAAAGGGATACCTAATTCAGATTTAAGGTATGAATTCTAAGGCTATCCTAAGATGGGTCTGATAAAAAGAGATACCTAATTCAAATTTAAGGTATAAATCCTAAGGCTATCCTAGGATGGGTCTGATAAAAAAGAATACCTAATTCAGATTTAAGGTATAAATCCTAAGGCTATCTTAGGATCTGTTTGATTTAAAAAAGATACCTAATTCAGATTTAAGGTGTAAATCGTAAGGATATCTTAGGATAAGTTAAAAGAGATACCTAATTTAGATTTAAGGTATAAATCTTAAGGCTATCCTAGGATGGGTCTGATAAAATGGGATACTAATTCGAATTTAAGGTATGAATCCTAAGACTATCTTAGGATGTGTCTGATTAAAAGAGATACCTAATTCAGATTTAAGGTACAGATCCTAAGATTATCTTTGGATGAGTCTGATCAAAAGAGATAACTAATTTAGATTTAAGGTATGGATCCTAAGGCTATCCTAGGATGAGTTTGATTAAAAGGGATACCTAATTCAGATTTAAGGTATGGATCCTAAGGCTATCCTAGGATGAGTTTGATTAAAAGGAATACCTAATTTAGATTTAAGGTATAAATCCTAAGGCTATCATAGGATGAGTCCGATTAAAAGAGATATCTAATTTAGATTTAAGGTATGGATCCTAAGACTATCTTAGGATGAGTCTAATCAAAAGAGATAACTAATTTAGATTTAAGGTATGGATCCTAAGGCTATCCTAGGATGAGTCCGATTAAAAAGGATACCTAATTCAAATTTAAGGTATGGATCCTAAGGCTATCCTAGGATGTGTCCGATTAAAAGGGATACCTAATTTAGATTTAAGGTATAAATCCTAAGACTATCCTAGGATGAGTCCGATTAAAAGAGATACCTAATTCAGATTTAAGGTATGAATCCTAAGGCTATCCTAGGATGGTCTGATTAAAAGAGATACCCAATTCAAATTTAAGGTATAAATCCTAAGGATATCTTAGGATGAGTTAAAAGAGATACCTAATTTAGATTTGAGGTATGGATCCTAAAGCTATCCTAGAATGAGTCCAATTAAAAGAGATACCCAATTTAGATTTAAGGTATATATCCTAAAGCTATCCTAGGATGAGTCCGATTAAAAGAGATACCCAATTTAGATTTAAGGTATAGATCCTAAGGCTATCCTAGGATGAGTATGATTAAAAGAGATACCTAATTCAGATTTAAGGTATAGATGCTAAAGCTATCTTAGGATGAGTCCGATTAAAAGAGATACCTAATTTAGATTTAAGGTATAGATCCTAAGGCTATCCTAGAATGATTCTGATTAAGAGATATACCTAATTTAGATTTATGGCATGCGTCCTGAGGCTATCCTAGGATGATTCTGATTAAATGAGATACCTAATTCAGATTCAAGGCATGAATCCTAAGGCTATCCTAGGATGGTTTGATTAAAAAGGATACCTAGTTTAGATTTAAGGTATGAATCCTAAGGTTATCCTTTATGATAGGAGCTAAAAAATGATATTCTTGTCTAGTAGGAATGATGACGACCTTGTCTTGTGGGAGAGAGATGATCCATTTTGATTTGGAAGTCTGACTACTTGTTCTATTGTGAAATGCATCTAACTATGTAATGATTGGATACCTTGAACCTGTGAAGGGTCAGTTTGGTAGAGAGTGTTGAGCTTCTAGGATAAAGATGCCCTTATTTTGGAAAGGTGAATATTTGGAAGGGAGGTGCCCCCACTTTAGGATGATAAATGAAAGCAGTTTGGTTTTTGGTTGATCGGCTAACTTAGAGGTGAAATGGGTATGTCAGATATGAGGCTGGTTGATCAATGGCTATTAGTTCAGCCTAAGAAGAAGTCACTTTAGGAGGTCAAACCAAGTATGGCTGAAAGAGGTTAGGCAGGGTTTAGGTGTGTTTGGTTTGCAATAATGTTTGGCTTAAGCCTAAATTGGAAAGCTTTAATAAGGGGGTCAAGTCCTTTAAGATGATAAGGTTTAGGTCAGGTCTAGTTTTGGGGAAGGTCAGTTTCGACAATTAGCTTTGTTAGTTATGGCCTTCTGGTTTTGGCTTTAAAGGAGATTTGTTTAGATTGAGTGGATTATCTTAGAAGGCTAAGTTAGATTCAGCTAGGTTCATTTAGAAGTTCAGTCTGGTTTGGCTTTGTGAGAGATCATATTAGATGCTTGGTCATAGTCAAGTTATAGCCTTCTGGTGAGTTCATTTGGAAGGCTTGGCCAGATTTTTTTTTTTTAAAGATTTTGTCAAAGAGATTAGGTTAGGATGCTAGACCTGGGAGGCTAATCTTGGCTTAGAGGAAAAGGTCAGGCTAGGCAATCAATTTGGAAGGCTCAGTTATATTTTGCTTTAGAGGAAATCATGGGTTTCATAAATGAAGGCCTTTTGGGAGTGGACTTCATGGTGAAGGATTTTTAAGAGTGAGCTTTATGGTAAAGGCTTCTTGGTTTGGATTTCATGGTGAAAGCTTCTTGGTTTAGGCTTCATGGCGAAGGCTTCTAGATTTGGGCTTCATGGCAAAGGCTTTTGGTTTTGGGATTTATGGTGAAGGCTTCTAAATTTGGGCTTAAAGGTGAAGGCTTCTAGGTGGTGAGGATAGTTTTCTACGAGGCTGCTTTGGGTGGCTGGCTTTGGCTCGAGTATGGTGCTACAGGTTTTAGTCATAAGGATACCATAAGCTTATGCATAAGGGTTTTCCCTTTGACCTGGTTGCATCAAAATAGTTTACAGGCTTTAAGAGGCTTTGATTCTTAGGGATTATCTTATTTTGCCAATTTAATCTTTTAAAGATCATGAGATATTTGCCAAAAAGGCATGAGATGGGCCTTGACTGGTTCGAGTCCTTCTTAATCAACTTGAGTATGATAGGCCTTGGGAGATATGCCTCAAGTTTTGGTTTTGCCAAGGAAACTGAATTCAAAGATGATGAGTCTTGAGAGACTTAGGATTTTTGGTTCTACCCCTAATGAGATTTTGCCAAAAAAGGGTGTTACGTGGCTTAAGCTTGAAATGATGGTATGATTTGCAAATGAGGCTTAGGATAGAAAATTTTGAGAATGATTTGAAGGTAGGCTAAAACTTCTGAAAAGAATCATAGAGGTTGTATGGTTTTTCTTTTTGTAGCATAAATCATGGAAAAGAATGAGTCAAGCTTTTCTGGTTATTTGAGATTGAAGAGACTCTTAGAGTGACACTTAGTTGATTTGACTTGATGACATACTAATTACACTGGTTAAAACAAAGAGCCATTAGGAATGGCTAAAGGACTAGTGGCGGAAGACAACTTGGGGATCATGGTCCCAAATAAGAGATAGCGATGTGATGGACTAGAGATATGTATTAACTCTTTGAACTAAGTGATGGGATGGACTAACAACAAATGATGACGTTCTAGGAAGACATGGCCCTATTGTAAGATAAGGGCATAGAAGACAGCATAACTTTAAAGAATGAGCCTTTGATAAGAAAGGACGACTTTGGAAACATGAGACCAGACATATTGATAATTTAACAACTTTGGACATGAGGGAATGTGACTTGGATGAGCTTTCTCTCTTTTTCTCTCTCTCTGTTTTTTTTTTTTTTTTAACTCTAACTTTTGTCTAAGCTGCCATTTCAGATTTTCAACTCAACGAGCTTAGATTAATGAAATTTGGGAGAAGACATTCCACTATGATTTGCTATTTTTCTTCATGTCAAGAGGCTTTGATCTTGAATTCTAGGTTTGACAGAGGTCTTCTTTGAACTTGTTGCCCCTTGTTGAGATTCATCATTTGATTACCCAATTGTGCAATAGGTAATTACATTTACTTGCTCCTTGTGCTTCAACTATTTGATGAGAGGTCCTTCTTGGTTAGGAACTTGTGAAGCGTTTATTGATTTGAGAGAATGAGGACACCCCACATTTTGATCTATGTTAATTGTGGTAGATTTAATCTTTACCCCTTTTTTCTTCATTTTCTTTTCTTTTCTTTTCCCTTTTTTTTTTTAAGCTCATCTGTGTCAGACTCAATCAAGGAAGACAAGAAAGTTAATGCATAAATAATGAAAAGAAAACATAGATGCATTACTATAAAGGAAAGTTTATTACAAAATAGCAAAAAAAGGGACTGATATGGTTGACAAAATAAAATAAAATGACAAACTTAGACTCAGACTTTTAGGCTTAGGCTCAGACTCAAACTCAGACTTAGAATTCAATCTTAGATGGGTCAGATTAGCTAGGCTTGAACTCTTCCATGTTATGTTACTCAGGGTTGAATTAAGGTCTTGGGTCTTGCTTTAGAGGGATGATGTCTCCACTATTAATCAGATCTTGGATTTTATGTTTCAAAACTTTACATGCATTGGTTTGGTGCCCCACTCCTTGATGATACTCATAATACTCATTGGGTTAGTAGCTTTTTGGTAAGGGATTAGGGGGGACTCTTGGTTCCAAGGGTTTTACCATTTTTGCCTTCAAAGCCTTCTTATAAACTATTGCTAATGGAACTCCCAAATCTATGAAAGCCCTTCATTGAGATTTCAAGGGTCGCCTATTAGTTATGCCAGCTACCTGTATACTCTCTCGCTCGACATCAACAAGGGGAGTGTAAGTGTCCATATCCTTCTATTTAATAGAGGCAAGGGGAGTGGAGGTATTGCTCTTCTTGCACCCTTTTTCCATTGTGAGGGTTTGCTCTAGTGCCTCAATGTTGAGGTTTAAAGGTCTTTTGATAGCAGAAAAGGTAGGGTTTTCTTTACTTTGAAAAGGATTCAAAAAAGAGGCAAGGTTAGTATCTAAGACTAATGGCATGGCTGAGGCTAGAATAGCATTGGTGTTTGAGATTGAAGATGTAAAATTATGGGTCATGTCAAGGGTAGGTGTAGCATTGATGGGCTTAGCTTGGTCCAGCATTCCTCTCACTTCATTGATGATAAGTTGGCATTGGAAACTCAAAGCATTAGTGAAATTAGAAGTAAGATGGATTAGGGCATTATTAAAATTGGATTGTTGGCTAGCTAAAGACTGATTGAAATTGGCTCGTTGAGTGTCTAGGGCGGAGATGAGAATAGATTGAAGGTTCTCTTCTTGCCTCTTGAGTAGGTTGGTTAGAGCTTCCATGTCAGTCAGGCTTGCCATTGTTACCTTTAAAACCAAGTCAAAGAATAAGGTAAGTGCTTGGAAAAGAAGCAATGAGATGGGCATGCACATTTTAAGGAAAAAGTCTCCCATTGATGTTGTAAGCTAACTTCATTTGGGCTTTTGATGATGTCCTAATGTTGCATAGGTCAATGTCTCAGGCTTAAGGTATCAGGTTGAACCAAAGGTATTGGACTTAAGATAGTGTATTGGGCCAAAGGTATTGAGCTTAAGGTATTGTGTTGGGGCTAAAGGTATTGTGTTTAAGGTAGTGTGTTAGGCCAAAGGTATTGGGTTTAGGGTATTATGTTAAGGATGTTAGGCTTATGGGTAATGGATGATAGTGTCTTATGGTTAGGTTAACAGGGTATGGAAAAAAGGAGAGTAGAGCTGTGTGATATTAGCTAGGTAGGCATTTAGCTAAGGGAGCTAAGTCAGATTTTAGCTTTGGGTGGCTAAGTCAGATTTTAGCTTTGAGTGGCTAGGTTGGATTTTAACTTTTGAGTAGCTAGGTAAATTTTTGCTTTGAGTGGCTAGGTTGGATTTTAGTATTTGATTAGCTAGGTTAGATTTTAGCTTTAAGTAGTTAGGTCAGATTTTTAGTTTTGAGTAGCTAGGTTGGATTTTAGTTTTTGAGGAACCAAAGTTTAGTTAGGAAGGCTAGGTTAGAGTTTAGTCTCAAGTAATTAGATTTGCAATTTATGGATGGTTTAGTATGGGCTTAAGGATGGAGGGGACCATGGGTTTTGGAGGTTGGGTAGACCATGGGCTTAGTGATAGTTGGACAATGATGGACTGGACCATTGGCTTAGATAGAAGCACGGGTTTGGATAGTAATGTTAAAGGTGAGACCAAGTCAACATTTAGTTTGGGTAATAATTAAGGATAAGAGTGAAGCTAGGTTAGTGTTTAGCTTTGGTAAGGATTGTTGAGGATAAAGCTAGATCAGTGTTTAGCATGGATAAGAATTGTGAAAGATGAAAGCTAGATCAGTGTTTAGCTTAGATAAGAATTATGAAGGATGAAGCTATAATAAAGCTAGGTCAGTGTTTAGCTTAGACAAGGATTGTGAATTTGGATAGGGGTACCATATATAGGTTTATTTTTACCATGAGTTTGGGTAGGACTAGACTATGGGTTTAGGTGAACCATGAGTTTTGGGTTTTGACCATGAGTTTAGGTGGACCATGGATTTTGGGTTTTGACCATGGGTTTAGGTGGACCATGGGTTTTAAGTTTTGACCGTGGGTTTTAGGTATGAAGGTGTTTGGATAGGTTTTAGACTCTTCACAAGGTTCAATCTATGCATGCATGTATGAATGAATGATTGAAAAAGGTTTCATGAAATACCAAGTTTAGTATTATGGTTCATACAATCCTAAAGGAAGGTTATATGAGTCATTACATGAAAGAGTAAGAATGGTTTGAAAGGAACCCATCACACTAGAGATGCGATATACCTAACCACATGTGAGTCAAGGAGCCTCGCATGGGTCCAACGATACTTGTATACTCGTTACACTTCTAAAAGGATTAGAAGATACATCATAGACTAGATGATTTCACTATCGGTAAGCAAACCTAAGGAAAGTTGCCCACTTAATGTTACTTTCTATCTTTTGTTTTCCTAAGAAACTAGGGTTTTGGACAAGAAGTCTAATGTAATGATGTATGAAAAGCTACTTTGTACTAAAAAGCCAAACTTTTTGTTTTACTAAGAGTAGTCCACTTTTATCTTTTATTTTGAAAAAGATTTTGAGGTTCCCAGTGGAGTCGCCAGTTGTGAGGCCTCGCCCGAGCACCAGGTCCGATCTGCTAGAAGGAATTGAAAATGCCCATTTGGGAGAAACATCACGATTGGAACACGCTATGAGTTTAGAAAAATTGTATTTTGTAAGTTGTAATTTGCAAAAATAGTCGCCACTTCAATTTTGTTTATTTTAGTTGGAAAAATTAAAGGAAAAACCCCATTTGATTGACTCCAAAATTATACCATTTATCGCAAAGGAAAGCACTAGTCCTCGAATGACCACAGAGAGCTCGGGGATTAGGTTTTGATTAAAACAATACAAAAAATTAGTTTGGCTTAAATATAAAATAGCTTTTATAAAAAAGAAGTTTTTATGTATGCATGAACAGATATAATATGATGCATGAAACAAATATTGCTCGTGCAATGCATGACAAATATGAGATAATGACAATTACAAAATAGAAAAGTAAAGGAAAACTACTTAAAACTATTACAAGTCAAAATGTTAAAATCAGGGGATCTTTTCTCTAACCCTTATAGGTTCTAGGAAAAGCACACATTTCTCAAATATAATCTAAGCAACTGAAATAAGAAAGAGAGTATTAAAATAATTATCATAAAAAGAATTAAAATTTCAATTTTATTTAAGAAAAAGTAATTTAAATCCTAAACTATGTGGAGAAGGTGATAGAGAGAATACGTTGTTAATTTTAGCAGAGTTGAATGCCTTAGAGACGGCAAACCTGCGTATCCTTTTGAATAGGAATCAAACCTCACGCAGTTCTTCCTTCTCGTGAAAGAGGGGTTTTAAGTCATACCCTTTATTATCATATTTTGATTGATTTTAAAGGGCTTAGAGGATTTGTTAATTAGGTCAGATTTTAAATAGCAAAAATTAGATATTTTCATATTTAGATCTTGAAATTGAAATTGAAAAGGAAAAGGAAAGAACTTTTACCTTTGGCTTCCATCGGCGAGGAATGTAGAGAGTGAGCTTGGCACCAGATCTAAGTTCCACCTTGGGCTAGTGATGTCATGAGCACTCCTTTTGGAAGGACTCTTGAATAGCACAAACTCTTTTCTTGAAAGAAAGACTTTGGATCACCTTTGCTTGAGTACCACGAATTCCCTTTTGAAAGAAATAACTTGAGTCACACCTTTTCTTGATTAAGAAGCTTAGAGATATGGTTTGGGGTGGTTAGAAAGCTTATGAATGGGGTTTTGAGATGATTGGGAAGTTTATGAATAAGGTTTTGAGATGATTGGAAAGTTTATGAATAAAATTTTATGTGATGGAGGAGGTTTTAGAATGAGGTTTTAGAGATTTGGAAAGTTAGAAAAAGGGTTTTGATGATTGTAAAGCTTAGGAATAAGGTTTAGAAAGCTTTAAGGAGAGTATAGAAGCATATAATTATGTGTCCCTTGTTGTTATGAGGTGCAAGGTATTTATAGGAGTTTGGGGCTAAAAATTCACAGTTTCCGGGTAGGATTCTAAAAGGGGCACGATGCGGCAACTAAGGGATCAGCTACAGTAACCGCAAAGCCCTTTGCAGTTACCGTAGGGCTGGCTGTGGTAGCCAATTGGCTACTGCAGGGCCTCTACGGTAACTGTAGAGCGGCTACAGTAACCACAGCCGGCTACGAGTTATCGCAACGAGCCCACGGGATCCCACAGTTCATTTTTCAGCCTATTCTTATCCATTTTTTATCCTATTTGAGCCCAGTTTGATTCTATGGATTTGTAATCAAGTGCTAATCATCTAAAGGTGCAAGTTTCAAGAAATTTATTTCAACAGGGTGCTGCCCCATGACCCTACCTGCTAACCGGGTAGCGGGACTGCCGTATGCGTAATGCACAAATCTTAACAAGTGTCAAGCTGCGATCGGATCCTAAGGGTGAAAATTTGAGGGTTCACACAACCCAATATAATTTTTTAGCTTTTTTCTAGCTCTACCATTTGGGTCTTTTCACTTTTCCACTTTCTAAACTACCCTCATCTACATTTCCTATAAATACCCCCTCCATCCTTCATTCCAACACACCTCTTAAATTTGAGTAGATTGTTTTCCTCAAATTCCTCTCTTCTTCTCCCTCCAATCACTCTCTAATTAATTAATTAATCTTTTTAATTAATTAATTACCTCACCCTAACCAAATTAATTAATCTTTTTAATTAACTAAAACTCTTTTTTTAATTAATCACTAAATTAATTAATTAATTAATTAATTAATCTTTTAATTAATTAATTAATCACTTTTTTTTCAAAAATAATTCATTTTCCAAAATCAAATTAATCATTTTTCTCAATCTGCCTTTCATCCAAATTAATTAATTAATATTTTTAATTAATTAGTCCATCCATCTATTTCATTACATTAATTAATTAATTAATCATTTTAATTAATTAATTAATCTCTCAAATCAATCCAATCGCCCAGTCCTGATAAAATGAAACTTTGGTCCAGTAAAACTCTCAGCCCACTAAAGGTATCAGTCTTTTTTCTCACTCTAAAAACACCTAAACTAAAATTAATCCGATCAACTCTTAAACTCCTCCATTTAATTGTGGGACGAACTACATGGGTTTTAATCCCTATCCAACGGGGTACGTAGGCACGTTTGGAATCTAAATCCGAACCTCAAATCTAAATCTCTATCAATCACTTTTTCCCTCTTTAATTTATGGATATTTTATTTTAATTTTCTCCTTGCACTCATGTCATATTCATGCATCATATTTATAATTATCATCTTATAATATTTGCCATTCATGAAATCAATTTTCAAGTCAAATTAAACTTAAGAGCCAAATTTTGATTATTTAAAACTAAAAACCTAGTCCCTGAGCTCAACCTGATTTAAGGGCTAGTAATTTTTATCCTTGGGCAAACTAATTAAAAAATTAATGAATTGGAGTCAATTTAGGTTTTTTCCTTAATATTTTTTCAACTAAATAAAATTAAGGTGGCGACTTCTAAAAATTATTTTCAAAATCAACCAATCCAAATCTAAGAGTTCCATCGTGAGTTTAAATCCAAATGAGCATCCCAGTTCCCTCTAGCAGACCGGCCCGGTGCTTGGGCAAGGTCTCACAGCTGGTAACTCCACTGGGGACTGGTTGCCACCTTTTTCAAGAAAAGGAAAATAAAAGGATTACTATTTGGTTAAGGAAATTTTTTCTAAAACAATCTCCATTTGGCTCATTAAGTATAATTTGACTTTTATGCATCACTTTGCATAATAAATGCTCTTTGCCTAAACCTTAACTTTAGGAAAACTTTCAGATGATGAGTAGCATTGGCTCAACAACTCTCTTTGAGTATGTTGTGAGATAGCAAAAGTATTTCACCACGCAACAAAATCCCGATCATTTTGGTGGTATAACGAGCAATCAGTACTGTTGGACCCATGCGAGGCTCCTTGACTCGTATGTGGTTAGGTATATTGATGCTCTAGTGGGACGAGAACCCTTAAATTGAACCACCCTTCACCCTTGTGCATATAGTTGCCCTAGCCTTTGACCTTAGGTTTCATGTACCGTAATAACTGATACTCTTGCATATTCATGAAACCTTTTTTAGCATGCATCACGTCATGATCATGCATAACATGACAAACTCGACAAGGTCAAACACCTCAAAAGAAACCCAAACCGATGGTCCGTTACCCTAAAACACCTCACACATTGACCCCGCCAACATGTAAACTCGATGACTAACCCTGTGGAGGGAATCCTTTTCCTAACACACCTTTATTTTTATGCCTTTTTTCCCTCATAATTCTATTTTCTTAACTGATTTTTTCGTCTATTTTTCTGTTCCAAGGGTACTAATGGCCAATACCTTCAACTTCGATCAAGACGCCATAAGCGCTTTCTTCACCAACCTCCTTAAGAAACAAAACAAAACTTTTTAAGTTGTACTCACCACCACTCTTCAAACCCAAGCTAAAACTTTCACCAATGCTCTCAATGCACAATCTACCACTTTTACTAATGCCCTCAACTCCCAATGCCAGTCCATCATCAACAACGTCAAGGAAATGACCAATGCCACTGTCACTCCCCTTCTTACTCGTGTTGAGCCTACATCTGCCCAAGCCGGGACTAGCCATGCCCCAGCCGAGACTAGCCATGCCCCTACTTTTACTCCTCCCATTATCGATCTCATTGATAAAAGAAAAGCACCTGAAACTCCAACCTCTCCTATCGTGGACTTAAATGCAATCACTCCCTCTCCCATTATGAATCCTTTGCAAAGTGGAGATTTCTCTAGCTTTCCCGAAGCTAAGAAATTGATGGAGAAAATTGAGGCCATGGAGAGAAAAATCAAGAACATCGAAAAGCATGAAGACATGATAGATGTCGACTCCTTAGCTCTCTTTCCAAATGTATGGGTTCCTTCAAAATTTAAGATGCCAATTACGGACAAGTTTAATTGCACCACATGCCCCAAAACTCACCTCAAGATATATGTGGGCACCATGAGACCCTTTGGTATGGATGACGAGCTCCTTGCTCAGTTATTCCAACAGTTCTTAACCGGAGTTGCTATTAAGTGGTTACTAGATCTCGACAAAAATCACAAAAAGACTTGGGATGACATATGTAATGCATTTGTCAAGCAATACCACTATAATATTAAGGTGGATGTCATCCATCGAGATTTGAAAACCACCAAACAAGGGCCAAGAGAATCCTTCACCGCGTTCCTTATAAGGTGGAGGACAAAAGCAGCTCAAATGGTGAACCGTCCATCTAAAGTAGAGCAAATTGAAATCATCGTCAAGAACCTCCTCCCCTAATATCAGACTCATCTATAAACTCAATACCTCCCTAGTTTCAAAGCTCTCATTGCCACCACCACCAAGATCAAGGATTTAATACAATCAGGATGAATCAAGGATGAATCCTCTAGGTATCACAAGAACACAACCAACACCACCCAAAGAGAGGGAGAGCTAAATGTTGTGTCCTATCAATAGCCGATGAAGTTAGAAACAAGGAGGACTTTCTCTGAGCTAGGCATGCCCCTTAGCATCGTTTACAAGCATGCCTTAGAGGCTAATATGGTTAAGCCCTTAGAACCACGACCTCCTCTAAACCCCTTGCCCAAGGGTTATAATGTTAATGAGCATTGCAATTATCATCAAGGTCAAGGGCACAAAACTGATGCATGTAAACCTCTGAAGCACAAAATTCAAGACCTCATTAACAGTGGAGACATCATTGCTCCTAAACCCAAAGTCTAGCATCGCCGAGCTCACCTAACTATCTCAAGCCTCACCCAATAACTAGTATTTTGAGAAGAGTGCCAACACTGTTGTGCCCCTATCCAAGTCGTATGGGTCCATGTCCGAGTCATTTGAGTTCATGTCTAAATCACTTGAGTTAGAGTCTATGTCAGAGTCTTTTAAGTTTATTTTCTATTATTTTTTCTTTTTGAGTCTGTCAGGTCTTGTCCTTCTAAGTTTGTATTTCACCTTATAGGCTTATCCTTTAATGTACTCATGATAGGACTTTTATCAGTAATAAAAAGTTTGAATTTTTTTATTTGCTTTAATTTTTTTCTGATTTATCTTTAAATGGGACATCTTAAAAAAGAAAAAAAAAAGAGAAAAAAAAATGAAATGAAAAATATAAAAAAATAAAAAAAATGATGAAAAAGGCAAAAGGATCAATCAATTATGGCACAAAAAAAAATTCAAAATCCCATACATTGTATTTGCATGGCAGTAGTATAAAAGCTCATGAGTTGTTCTGTATAAGACAAGATAGGGATAATCTAAGCATCATAGTTCATGAGATCCCGACCTACATAACAAACTTATCAAGGAGAAGCTATTGAGAATGAAGATCTTCATTATTAATAGAGATTAGCCGAGCACTTTGACTAGAAGATGAGAGACAAGGGTTCGCAAGAAGGAAACCCAATTATGGCCCTTATTCATGATCCAAGAGGAAGTTCAAACTAAACTGGGCTAGATAGTGCAAGCTCAAGAAGATCCTATCCGACGGAGGCACCATCTTCATAGATGTGGATAGAAGTAAATTCTCCCATCATGGCAACCCAGATCATCTGAAATGATATATATCTGCATTTCATTTTTTATTTCTCATGCATATGTAATCAAATCTACGTGGACCTGATTCTCCCTAAAAAACAAATGACAAAAATTAATGACAAAAAAGTGATGTAAGGGATACGTAGGTAGCCCATCTTGGGTGAAGTCCAAATCATAATGCAAAATATTTTGTTTACATCACATTCTCATTTTCTTTGTGCCTAATACATCATTCACTTAATTCTTTTGCCTAAACAAAAAAGAAAAAAAAAGAGAAATGAATGCTCGCTAAGCTGAAAATTTGAAGGCGGCTTAGGCAGAAATTAGAGCAAAAAAATAATAAAAATAAAAAATAAAAAATAAAAAATAAAAAAATAAAAGATGTCTTATTTAATGGTGATCAAATCTTGCAAAATATAAACCCATTATAAAGGATAGACCTTTCAATGTTATCTATAGCTTATTCTGTTTTGTGTAATCCTGTCAACCTATAATTATTTAAAAAAAAAGGGTCATGTCTAAAGTCATGGTCTAGCCAGTCCTCCTCTACCTCATAAGATGCAAATCTCTCGTCAAAGTCCGTCAGTCACTACTGCAACCTATGGTGCCGCACTTTCAATAGATCCTGAAGTCTCCTTCGAAGAATGAGTCACCCTCTTTGTCTATGTTGCAGTCCTTTTGCCACAATGGTTCCTTATACAATCTCTCCTTCCTCAACTGCGCCATCCTCTGTTCACCTCAACAGTGCAGCCTGGTACTCTTTCTCAATTACCTGGCATACCTCTTTATGGTCCTAAGTGAAATCCTAAAATAAATAGCATGATAATTCCTTAGCCAACTACCACCTGATAGTTCCGGCAATGAGAGCTGTGATCTACACAGACTCTAAGAAGAGAAAAAAAACTGGGGGCATAAGTGTGCCTCATCTGCCTCAAAACCCTTATCCCCTAGTGGAAAGTCATTCAAACTAGGCCTAGTAGGCAAACCACTCGACACCCATGGGCCCTAATCATGAGAGATATGATTCTTTACTATTGGCAGTGCTAAATATGTTCTCCGGGGGCAAGCTGCAAGCAACCATCTTATCTAACCTCTTACTGTGTCTTAATAAGGCATGTGTGGACTGAAAAGCAAGGGCAACCACCTGAAAATGATCCATCAGCCACACTTTCGAGATAACCCAAAACTTGAAACAAACATCCACAAACCATCCCTAACAGAAAGGGTAAGAATAGATAAATTTTCTCACTTGGTGAATAACTAGCAAGAAAGTTCATTTGTCATTAGTGTCTCCGCCAACATGGCCCTAACAGACCTATAACTGATACTCAAATAGAAAATCAAGGCTCTCATGTTGAGTCTCTGCACCCCTCATATCCCCCTGGTCACCAGAATCATAGAACTTTTCAATCACAGTGGTCAAATTCACTTAACTATCACCAACCATCATCTAGCTTGCAACATCCTGAGGCAAGCCAAAAACTCTTGAAAAATTCAAAAAATGCTAGACTTTGAACTCTGGCACCACCAGAGTTGCCTTCAGTCATAACTAAGCCATATTTCCTATCTCCTTGGAATAGGCACAGCTCCTCCTTAATAGCACCAAAATAGAAACTGTGGGCCACTAGATTCTAAAATCTAAAGCAAGCCCTCGAACTCCTCGTAATACCACTATGGCAACCATTTTAAACTAACCCAAGTTGAGTTTCTCAACCTTGTCAAGTTCCTCAGTCCATAAATGCATGTCTCCATAGGACACAAAGGTCATATAAAAAATTGCATTCACAAAGTAACTGTGCAAATCCACCCTCATGCATCCATGCAACCATTCATTATAGGCATCACCACAAATCATGCATGGCATAGAAGTCAGGCAAAAGGTCCATGAATTTTGAAATGTGCATGCATCATTTGTGCACCAGCACATATGCAATCATACATCATCATGTATAAATTGAGCCAATAGCCTCACTAGCCTCTCCTAAAGCTAACTAGTTCTTCCTCAAAGCTGACCAATATCTCTTAAAGTTGAACAATACCTCTTAAAGTTGACCAATGCCTCTTTAAAGCAAAATGATACCTTTCCAAATCTAATCAATGAAGTATGACTTCTAGAGTCTCTTTACTCCCATCAAAGTTTCTTTGAGCCTTCCGAAAAGGCCCAACCTTTCACATTCAGAAGCCTAAGTTTCTTTGGCATAATCAAAATCTTGTCAGAACCTCTTGAGTCGACTCGCCATAAGCTGAGGCTTTTCTCTTTATCAAAACATTTTCAGAATTTGTCTAGCCGACTCGTCATAGGTCGAGGCTTTCTTTTCACTAAATTATTTTGTCCAAAATCATCTTTACCTCTAGCATTAAGGCCAAATAGATAGTCTTGATTAGATTTTCTCTAGATCATCTTTATCTCCAACATTAAGGTTGGACAGATAGTCTTGATTAAGATTTACCCCAAACCTTCTTTATCTCCAACATTAAGGCCAAACAGATAATCTTGATTGAGATTTACCCAAATCTTCTTTACCTCTAACATTAAGATCAGATAGATAGCCTTGATTGAGATTTACTCTAGATCATCTTTATCTCTAACATTAAAGCCGAACAGATAGCTTTGATTGAGATTTACCCTAAAAAATCTTTATTTCCAATATTAAAGTCGGACAAATAGCATTCATTGAGATTTTCTCCAGATCATCTTTATCTCTAACATTAAAGCTAGACAGATAGTTTTAATTGAGATTCACCTAAATCTTCTTTACATTAAGGCCGAATAGATAGCCTTAATTGAGATTTACTCTAGACCTTCTTTATCTCCAATATTAAGGCTGAACAGATAGCCTTGATTGAAATTCACTAAACCTTCTTTGTCCTCCAACATTAAGGCCGAACAGATAGCCTTGATTGAAATTCACCAAACCTTCTCTATCTCCAACATTAGGCCAGACGGATAGCCTTAATTGAAATTCACCAAGACCATTCTCGCATCCAACTTTAAGGCTGGACCGATAACCATTGATAAAATCTCATTTATCCTAAAGGGCTTCCTCCTAAAGGACCTAACAAGGACACACAAGCCCAAAGTCTGACATAGCATCTATTCCCAATGTTCACTATCATCAGAATCACCTTTTGTTTAAAGCCAATTATGATGAGGGGGTAACTGTGAACCCTCAATTTTACACCCTCAGCATCCAACCGTAGCCTTAGCACTTGCTAAGTTTAATGCATTACGTGGAGCCATTATGATGGTCCTGCTAACCAGCTAGCAAGCGGGGGTTCAAGGGCAGTGCCTCTGAAAGAAAATTTTTTAGCCTTCAATTACATTGCTACAGGCATCTAAAATTCCCAAACTCCATACTAACCAATCTCTAAAAAAAAAAATTCCACCCACCTAGAGGCCCAGTGGCGCCGCCTAGATAGCCCGCCTACAGTACCCAAAATACCCCTCAATCTGATTTTTTAGCTTTTTTTTAGTCTACCCTTTTGGTCTTTTCACTTTTCCACTTCCTAAACTACCCTCACCCACTTTTCCTGTAAATACCCCCCTCCATCCTTCATTCCAACACACCTCTTGAATTTGAGTAAATTACTATCCTCTAATTCCTCTCTTCTTCTCCCTCTAATCACTCTCTAATTAATTAATTAATCCTTTTAATTAATTAATTACCTCACCCTAACTAAGTTAATTAATCTTTTTAATTAACTAAAACTCTTTTTTTTAATTAATCACTAAATTATTTAATTATTTAATCTTTTTAATTAATTAATTAATCACTCTTTTTTCAAAAATAATTCATTTTTTCAAAATCAAATTAATCATTTTTCTCAATCCACCTTTCATCCAAATTAATTAATTAATATTTTTAATTAATTAGTTCATCCATCTATTTCATCACATTAATTAGTTAATTAATCATTTTAATTAATTAATTAATCTCTCAAATCAATCCAATCACTCGGTTCCGATAAAACGAAACTTCGATCCGATAAAACTCTCCGCCCACCAAAGGTATCAGCCTTTTTTCCTCACTCTAAAAACACCCAAACCAAAATCAATCCGATCAACTCCTAAACCCCTCCACTTAATCGTGGGACAAACTACGTGGGTTTGATCCCCATCCAACGGGATACTTAGGCATGTTTGGAATCTAAATCCGAACCTCAAATCCAAATCTCTATCAATCCCTTTTTTCTTTTTTAATTTATGGATATTTTATTTTAATTTTCTCCTTGCACTCATGTCATATTCATGCATCTTATTTACAATTATCATCTTATAATATTTGTCATTCATGAAATCAATTTTCAAGTCAAATTAAACTTAAGAGCCAAATTTTAATTATTTAAAACCAAAAACCTAATCCTTGAGCTCAACTAGTTCGAAGGCTAGTGATTTTTATCCTTAGGCAAATTAATTAAAAAATTAATGAATTGGAGTCAATTTGGGTTTTTTCCTTAATATTTTCCTAACTAAATAAAATTAAGGTGGCGACTCCTAAAAATCATTTTCGAAATTAACCAATCCGAACCTGAGGGTTCCATCGTGAGTTTAAACTCGAATGAGCATCCAGATTCCCTCTAGCAGATCGGACCAGTGCTCGGGCGATGTCTCACATATGGCTGCACCTTTGGTTGCACATTGGGAAGCAACACTTTAACTGGTTAGGTATCTCAAAGGTTCTCCTTCCTATGGCTTGTTCTTTGCTGCTAATTCCTCCTTCCAAATAATTGCACACTCAGATGCTGACTGGGCCTCTTACTCTATTACAAGAAAACCATTATCTAGTTACCATGTCTTCTTGGGCACTTCACTTATTTCTTGAAAGACAAAGAAGCAAAACATAGTCTCCAAGTCTTTAGCAGAAGTAGAGTACACGAGCATAGCCACTGCAGTATGTGAATTATAGTACATCTCTTATCTCATGCAAGATTTCTAATTGCCTTTTTTTTCCCATCAATTTATTTTGTGACAACCAGACTGCTCTTCACATCACTACCAACCCAGTCTTCTATGAGAGAACTAAGGATCTAGAAATAGACTATCATTTGGTCAAAAACAAGTATAAAGAGGGTTTCATTTCTCCTATCCATCTCGGTACCAAGCTGCAACTTAATGATCTTTTCACTAAGACTATTTCCTCTAAGCAATTTCATTTCTTATTATCCAAGATGGGCCTGTTTCTCTTTACCCAGGCTTTATCCTGAGAGGGATGTAAATTATTTATATGTAATGATATATGTTTCATATAGTTATGAATTAGTTATCAGTTAGTTTGTTAGATAATAGTTTGCTCAGTTGGCATTTTATTCATATGTATATAAATAGATAGCTAGTAGCCTAGTCACGTGTATTTTGACTGAATATTGATCTTACTTTACTTTACTTTTTTTTTTTTTTGAAATGAATGAAGTCACAAAAAAAAAACTCTCTTTTCTTTCTCTTCATTTCTACAAAGTTCTTTTGATAAGATGTTCCAGTTTCTTTAGTTATTATTTGATATTTGATTTCTAAAATGCTAATTAATTTGAAGTTTTTATAAATACAATAAAGTTTTTGACAAATAACTTTTTAAAAAGATAATTGGGTTTGTCTTGATATTTAAAAGAAAAAAATTAAGAAGAAAGTACAAAAAATACTTTGTAATATGATTTTTTTTTTTATTTTGAAAGATGTATGTGATTTTTTTTAACACTTAGTTATCCTATAGTTTATTCTAGTAGACACTTAAATATCAAATCAACCAGTACTGTTAATATTTTGTTATTTAACATATAACATTAGTGATCAATGGATCTTCAAAGATAGATATGGACATCTTCTATAAAGATAGACATGGAGATCTTCTATGTGGAGATCTTCTATGTGGGTTTGAGAATGATTTGATACCTTATACCTACAAGATGAAAAGATAAGCATCAAAGGTCAAGCTTAAGACTTAGCAAAGTCTTTTCAATGCTTAAGTCAGTTCACTTGTTGTTCAATGAATTTAAAGGAAGAAGATGATTGTTCCTCTACCTTGAGAGAGAAAGTATTTTAGGGAGAGAAGGAGGTAAGAAGTTGTTGATCGAATATGCCTTTGGTAGTTGAGAATGTCAAGTATATATATCCCATATTTCAGACTATCTAATAAGATTGGTAGATATGTGGCAACATCTGGGAGGCACAAACATTATTGTTGAAGAGTCAGGTGGTCACCTTCAATGCCAAACACCACAATCATTTAGGGCTTATGTGCATGTTATATCAAGAATGCTACCCTAAGATGTTCTTGTTAATGGAATGGTGGAGCCAATCACAGCAGAAGTAAGGTGGTGGGGTGAAATTCAAACAATTTAAAATTTCACTTCACCTAATTAGATCCCAACATTCATTCAAGTAATCAATTAATTTGTGTGTAAAACATATATGCAAAAAAAGAAAAAGGAAGAATAATCATATTACCTCTTGAATGTTCCTTCTTTCTTTAACAAAGAGCTCCCTCAGTGTGAAGCCTCTAGATCATCCAAATCTAGCTCACCTTCAAGTTTCCATTTGGTTTTCTTGTGTTCTTGAACCCCTCTATTGGTTGCCTAAGTTTGATTCAAGATCCTCCCTCAAAAATGTATAGGAAGTTAAGGTTTCTCTTTGGATTGTTTTGGACTAAAACCATTTTTCAATTTGCAAGCAATTGTTCTTTCACAAAGAACAAAAAAAAAGAATTGAAGATCAAAAGAAAAATTAAAGAAACTATATCTTCATCTTTTCTTTCTCTTTCTAAAAGCTTCAAAATGAATAACAACCTCATGAAGAAAATGAACATAAACCCTTTATGTACGACTTTTCTTAAACTTAACCCTTAAGTCTATACAAAGACCTTCATACCCTTTTGGCTCATCATTTGATGAAGAGCAAAGGTGGACTTTGCTACTTCAAATGGTGAAATGACCATTTTATCATTTAGGGACAAAATGGACATTTCCATTAGTTAAAAGATGTAATTATAATTTTAACCTTAGTGGAAAATTCTCTAACCTCTAAACCCATCACATAGGCTTATGAATAGTGAATTTTCTCAAACCCCTAAAATACTTTTTTCCATATCACATATGGGCTTTGGCCACATCTCATATGTTTAAGGTTTTCACTAAGTTTAAAATTAAGTCTTTGATTTATTTAGTTCAAATCATATCAATTTAATCTTTCTCATTTGCATCATATATAAAATAAGATTTAATCGAATCAAAACATTTATAGATTAAACATTAGGACATGCTAGGATTCTTGTAAATTTAATTATATATTTAATCATTTTACCACTAATAAATTAATTAAACACTTTAATTAATTATTATAGAAAATTTTTTACACTTGAAAGATAATCACTATTAGGTGTGTAACTTTCTAGGTTCACGTCTAATTACCAATAGGAATGAGAAAATATTTTTCTGTACTAATGTGAAATCCCCACTTCACACTTAGTGTCATAAGTTGTAAGTGACAATTAGCACTCTATATCACGACTATCTAATTAGAAATGAATGTTTATAGTTGATTATTCTAAACATCACATGAACCATCAATCATAAATTATTATGCTCTAGAATCCCTTCATTAAAGATCACAATCTCAGCTAGGGTAATGGTTTATATCAAACTCTAATGTGCCTCGCTTTTATGTCATTATCTCAATTATAAGTCTTGATGAGATTAGATTCCTACTAAAAAATCTTTCCTGTAAATCTTTTTGTCCTAGCCAAGAACTCAAGTATCAAGAATAACCAAATAGCATAGGATCTCAAGCTCATTTACTCAAGGTAATGAATTCTTCCTTGGCGATCACTTACCTCTATACATAATAAACTAGAACTATCACATATCATATATCCATACATGAATAGTACGTCTATAAAAGCAGTAATAAATTCTAACTACCAATGTACGAGATGTATTATCCCTCAAGTCAAAGGATTATATGCACTATTACGACCTAGATGATAAATAATTAATAAGTAGTAAAACTCTATGTTGTTATCATCTAAGGTCATGACGACATGTGATGTCAATATATATATATATTTATTTATTTATTTATTTTCCTTTTCATCTTGAATTTCTTGAACATTTCAAAGAATTCAAATGAACATTTCATTTTGTTTACCTTTTTCAAACGAGTCAATTATATATATATATATATATATATAGGTAAATGAAATGAATTAGAAAAAACTCCCACTAACCATTTCACAAATATTGTTAATGCATCTTTATGTATAAATTCAAAAATTTCTTTGATTTCTATCCTTTTATCCAACAGAAAGTGATCTAGTTGTTTTTGCATTAGATACTAGACTTTTAAGTTAAAACAAGTTTACACTCTAATGGGTAGTAACACATGTTATCCAACTAAGTTTTCTTATCTTCAACTAAACAAACTAATCTAAAAAATCATAGTGGTTTTAGATTAGAGTTCTTTATGACTTTATCATAAAAGCACTTGGAGTTGTTTTGTTATTATTAACTTAATAATAATACATCAAATAATTCATACTCTTAAGTTTATTAGCATGAGAAACCATGCAAATATTTTCTTATAAAACTCCTTGAAGTTATAGAATAATGTAATTTAAGTATGAAATACATACATGATTTACAACATATGATTTCTAAAATCATCATTAAGTACATACAAGGCATATAAAATATGATTTCTAAAATCATTATGAAGTATCCTAAAAGTTCTTTGGAAATAACACTTTGCCCTTTAGATCTCTTAAAGTCACTTCATCTAACTCCACACTGTCATTACTTACTCTAATAATGTATAAGACACATAAGCATATATATCATGAATCCTAGTAATAGATGAACTATATGAATCATTGGAATTTAGGAACAAGAGATAGATTTATCTTCACAAGGTTTATCCTTCTTTTTGTCCTTTAGTATTCTCAATACTTAGAACAATTACTTTTCTAATATTTTAGCAATAGAAACATTTTCCTTTGTCAACTGTAGCATTATCCATGGACTTGTCTTTGCAATTTCCCTTTTAGGATCTATAATAGAAACTTTTTCTATCACCTTAAAGTGCACTTTCCATCTCATGGAAATTTCAAATGAATTTAAAGAATTAAACTATTTGAAAATTAATATTCATCAAAACATCTAGACTTTCTAGTTGTTTGGTGAATTTAATCATCATATGAATATGATTTCCAAATTTAGTTTAATTAAAAATTAATAAGAAATAAAATAGGTTTTTAGAATTCAAATTTTTTAATAAAGAATACTAGATAGAAAAGTAAAAGAACAAGAAATTAAAGATGAAACATTTTCTTCTTTGATTTTCTTTCTCTAACTTCTTACTCTATTTGAATAGTAAGAACAAGAACAAAAAGAAAAAATATGGAGAAGATAGAGAAAAATAAAGTTATGAAGATGAAGAAGAAACACTTTCTTCTTTTTCTTACTTTATAATTTCTTTTTCTTTCTTGATTTTCTTTCTTTTTCTTTTTCTTTCTTTTTAATTACCTTCATATCCAAACAAAATAATTGACTCAATATCTCATATTGATTAGTGTATCTATGCTTATCATACATCTCTTGTAAATGAAGCATAATTACTTAGAGTCTTGTCATGCTCATATATTATTTTTGCAACCCTTGACTTATAAAATAATCATATAGCATCAATCTCATTCAATATTTCATTTCCATTGCACTTAGAATGATATATTCCTTTGGAATAGTCTTTTCTCCAAAAGACCAAGAACAAATCAAATCAATTATATACACTATATACTCAAATGCAAAGACCATTCTAAGATTATCAAATCAGTCCATAGATTTAGACCCTGTGAGTCTAAAAGAATCAAATATATTCACAGGTGTATTTGTCAATTTAATATTATCAAAATCAAAAAATAACCAGATTAATAACTTATGAAATTATATAGCTACCATAATGATTTGGCCTTTAATCAAAATGGTAATCCTACTAATTTGGTAAACCCTATACTTCCAAATAGGAAACAAAAATCCAACCGGGGTGGATTTCTAGTAGGTGATTGAATTCTTATAAGATTATCACAAATCCCTCAAATACACATTGTCGTATTAGGATTTTGATATCTAATAAGTGAAAAATACTTATTCATCATAACTCTTTGTGAGGCTCAATCAATCTGGTTCCTATTGTTTCCATACATTGTCTTAATTACCTTTTACACTAGTCAAGTCAAACCCATTAGACCAACAAATATAATGATTTGAACATCTTATATCTCAAATACTCATTGTCATTATTGACATACAGTGTATCATATACTAATAACATCACATGCTTCATAATAACTTCAAAAAAAAAACATTCAAACCAAATATATCACCCTTGTATATCCATAATCAATGACATAATTGTTTGAATTTTCTTGAATTATTGCTGTAATGGAGAACCATGACTTGATATTTTCTTTGGAAGATTTTTGGGCTTTAATCATTTAGTCTCACTTTTCACATTATCCATTTTAAACATACATCACATGCATTTATATATATCATATATAGATTTTATAAAATGTACAACATACATAGGTATGATCATGGATTCTATGGATCCACTTCCTAGCCATAAGGAATGGATTAGGGATTTAGGTTAAACAAATAAAAAATATGAAATACAACTCTTATTATTATTGCATCTTCACATCACCATATGTACATTAGTAATCTTGGCATTTCAAGGTGAGATTACAAATACAAAAGACCTTATAGGCTCAATGAAATTAATTTACAACCTAAATAAGTAATTAACATTTAATTATATCCCACAAATAATAAAATTAATTATTATAAGTCCATATATGAAATCATACATTATGGTTTCCTAATCCATGATCAACCATTCATGCCTCTCAAACAACAACAAAACATATATATACAATAATTGCATTTATAGATTTGTTGTTCAACATTTGAACATTTCCAAATTTTGGAACATTTTCAAAAAATCCATTTTGAATATCATATATTCAAGGTTTCTATAGCTTAAAATCACATTTTACGTCATAGAAATTTATTTGATTGAAAAATAAATCCAAAATAATTTTGGAAAAAGTAAAGTTGGATACAGACACAGTGGAAATTATGACCATCACTGCTACGATACATATTTTGTGAGCACGATATCAACATAGCCAATGTGATTCTCATGACCAACTTAACAATATTTGTTCCAATCATCAAGTTTGTGGGCACGACATCAATATCGCGATTGCGATTCTTGATTCACGGTCACAATTTTTGTGTCCGAGAGCACAAAATTTATGCAACAACTCCTTTTCAACCAAATCAAAACCTCTAAAACAACACATATAATGATTTTACTTTAAAATTAAGTGGCTCTAATACAATTTGAAGGAATGGCGGAGCCGATTGCAATGGAAGCAAGGTGGTGGAGTGAAATTTCAAACAATTTAAAATTTCGCTTTACCAAATTAGATCCAAATATTCATTCGAGCAATTAATTAACCTATGTGCAAAACATATATGCAAAAAAATAAGAAGGAAAAGTAATCATATTACCTCTTAAAGGTTCATTCTTTCTTTAACAAAGAGATTCCCAAGTGTAAAGCCTCTAGATCATCCACACCTAGCTCACCTTCAAGTTTCTATTTGATTTTCTTGATGTTCTTGAATCCCTCTCTTAGTTGCCCAAATTTGATTCTAGATCCTCTCTTAAAAGCCCTTAGAAGTTAAGGTTTCTTTTTGAGTTTTTTTGGACTAAAACTATTTTTCTATTTGCAAGCAATTGTTCTTTCACAAAAAACAGAGAAAAGAATTGAAGATCAAAAGAAAAATTGAAGAAATTCTTTCTTCATCTTTTCTTTCTCTCTCTCAATTTCTCTTTCCAAAAGCTTTAAAATGAAAAATGAATGACAACCTCATGAAGAAATGAACATAAACCCTTTATGTACATCTTTTCTCAAGACTTAACTCTTAAGCCTACACAAAGACCCTTACACCCTTTTAGCTTATCATTTGATGACCAGGCAAAGATGGACTTTTGAAGTTAGGAGCAAAATATTTCCATTAGCTAAAAGATATAATTACAATTTTAACCTTGGTATAAAATTCTCTAACCCTTAAACACATCAGATGGGCTTATGAATGGTGAATTTTCTCTAATCCCTAAATTATCTCTTTTCCATGTCACATATGGGCTTTGGCCACATCTCATGTGTTTGAGATTTTCACTAAGCTTAAAATTAAATTTTTGATTTATTTAGTCCAAATCACATTCAATTTAATATTTCTCATTTATGTCATGTACAAAATAAGATTTAATTGAATCAAAACATTTACAGATTAAACATCAAGACATGTTAGGGTCTTTGTAAATTTAATTACATATTTAATCATTTTACCACTAATCAATTAATTAAACACTTTAATTAATTATTATGATAAACCTTTTACGCTTAAAAGGTGATTACTATTAGGTGTGTGACTTTCTAGGTTCATGTCTAATTAGCAATGGGAATAAGAAAATATTTTTCTCTACTAATGTAAAATCTCCACTTTACACTTAGTCCCATAAGTCGTAAGTGACAGCTAGCATTCTATATCACGATTACTTAATTAGAAATGAATGATTAAAGTTGATTACTTTAAATATCACATGGACCATCGATTATAAATTATTATGCACTAAAATCCCTTCATTAAAGATCTTAATCCCGACTAGGGTAATAGTTTATGTCAAACCATAATGTACCTCGATTCTATGTCATTATCTTGGTTCTAATTCTTGATGATATTAGATTCCTACTAGAAACTCTTTTTAGTGAATCTTTTTGTCTTAGTCAAGAACTTAAGTATCAAGAATAACCAAATAGCATAGGATGTCAACCTCATTTACTCAAGATAATGAATTCTTTCTTGATAATCACTTATCTCCATATATAACAAATTAGAACTATCACATGCCATATATCCATATATGAATAGTACATCTATATAAGCAGTAATAAATTCTAATAATCTATGTATGAGATATAGTATCTTTCAAGTCAAAAGACTATATGCAGTATTATGACCTAGATGATAAATAATTGATAACTAGTAAAATCCTATATTATTATCACCAACATCCCAATTTGATTATTCATTCTATGAATATCCACATATTTATATCGACATCATATGTCAAGCAGCATGAGATTCATTGTCATAATCATCTGTATCACTTATTGATTATAAAAAACAAACAGAGATGACGGTCTTTCGAAATTAATAATATACAGTCATTAATCTTATAACCACAAACACATTTAAAATATCTGTACAAGAACAATCTGTCACTCATATTCTCAATACTTGAGAATAGATTTTCATACAAATACATAATGACTATATTCAATAAAATGAAACTATTTTCACATAATAAATATATTTGTAATGTCACTGAAAATTATTATCTACTATTACATAATTATTATATAGTTTTTAAGACACATATGCTATCAATTATCTCTTGTCAGATTGATTTTGAGGCTGATTAAAGCAATTAAAATGAGTCAGGATGTACGAGTTTTAGCGTGCCTCCCACATTAAGGGTTGCTTCTAATTCGCTTAATGATCTCACTTGACTAAGCCATCCCTCTGTATTTCTATAAGGCTGGACTTGAATGGCAAGCCCATCTTCAAGCCTCTAAATCTTTTGGGCACATCTCTCTGCAAGCTTAATTAGGTTTTTATAGTTATTCATCATCAAATATAAATTAAGAAAATATTTTTCTTTAATATGAAATTCCACCAAACATTATAGTATTCATTTTTAATTTAGACTTTTATGCCTAAGAAAAATATTTTTAAATTTATATTGTATATCAAATAATCAAAATTAATAATATTAATAGTATTAGTGAATTTAGTATTTAAGTGTATAACAAAACAAACTACAAGAAATGACGAAGTCACTTTTTTTTTAAATAAAAAGTTATACTATTAAAAATTTTAAAATTTTTATATTTTGTCCCCTAAAAAAATATAATTTGTCCCCTTATTCCTAATTTCTAGGAAAAATTAAAAGATAAACTAATTGAGAAATAAAAAATATCATTTCATGTATGATAATCAAAATATCATATGGAGAGAAAATAAATAAATAAATAATTTTAGCTAGCTTAATATTATTTATTGTATGAATAAAAAACTAATTTAATTATTTTCTAGATGTATTTTCTATTAAAAAATAAGTATTTCTATGTGTATGTTTTAATTATTTTGATTTTTAGATCCTGCATTAATTGAATGTAGGTGTGTGTTAAAGTGAATATATTGATTAATATAATATCATAATTTTAACCAAAGGTAATTTTATTTTCTATTAAAAATAAAAAAATAAAATATTTAATGGGTATTTGTATAAATACATATACTCAAGTGAGGATAATTTTATTTCTTTAATTAAAAATTCTTTTAAGAAAACGTGACATCACATCAGAGGTTTTTTTTTTTTTTTTTTTTTAAACTTTCCCTTAAATTAAATGTGACATTTCTTTTGAAATAATTTATCTATTCACTAAAAACTTATACAAGAAATTAAAGTTTTAAATTAAAAAATATTTCTTTTCAAATAACAATTTTTGTCAAGAAAAATAATTGGGCTTGTATAGGAACTCTTGCAGTTAAAAGGTTTAAGCTTTAAGTAATTATTTGAATAAAAAATATAAAAAATCAATTTTTAAGAATATTATAAATTTTAATAATTTGTTGAAACTGGCAGGAATCGATAGGAGTTAATATGAACTCAAAATACTGATAACTCGAGTTCGGATTATGTCTTCCTCTTTTGGGAAGCCTCCTATAAAATATTTTTAATAAATTTATTTAACTTTATTTTGAATAAATTATTTTCACTCAATTAAAAATATTTTCATTTCACCAACTTATTTTGAATTTCAATTTATTTATTTGCTCTTCTACCAATTTTTTTTTTTTACCACTTCTTATATTTCTCTTACTTCCTATTATTTTCCAAGTAAATTTATAATTTTTCTCTCCCTAAAAATTTAACAACCAATAAATATTCTACTTTCCTTTTGCATTCAAAATACTAATTTCAATTATCTTTTCTAATTTTTCCTTTTTTGTTAAAGCAATAAAATGAAAAATTAACTTTTTGATGATTCATTTGATCAACAAGTTCTCAAACTAATTCAAAAAAAGTCTTAATACATAAGACATATATCATTATAAATATTTTTAAAATATGTAAATATTAAAATTTTTAATGCCATATGTATTTATATGTATAATATCAATTTTTTATGTATTAATCATATTAATAAATAAAATTTTTTCTTCATTTGAAATAATATAAAATATCATAAATCGATCATAGTGTAGTATAGATTTAGTTATATATATATTAATTGGAGTAGCACCAAATATATGCCATCAAAATAAATTTGCACAATAAGGATGTCATGCTCATGCGCAATAAGGATGTCATTGCGCAATAAGGATGTCATCATGATATTGTCAACCTTGCCTTTTGAGAAACCATTTTTCATGAAAAATGTGCTAACTCCATCATATCATGCCCTAGGTGCTTGTTTTAAAATTCAAACTATATAAAGCTTTTGATAATTTAAAAATATGATTTGGAAAAACATGACTCTTAAAATCCAGAGATTGCTTCACATACACTTCCTCCTTAATGAAACCATTTAAAAATGTACTTTTTACATCTATTTGAAATAATTTGAAATTTTTATATGATGCAAATGCAAGTAACAGTCTAATAGCCTCATGTCTTGCAACAAGAGCAAAAGTCTCATCATAATTTATGCCTTCGTCTTGACTGTAGCATTTAGCCACTACCCTAGCCTTCCTTCCAATTATTGCACTGGACTTATCAAGTTTATTTCGTAAACCTATTTGGTGCCTATAAGGGGATGACCCTTAAGTCTAGGAAGAAAAGTCTAAACTTTGTTCCTTTCAAATTAGTTGAGTTCTAAATACTCAAGTCTCATCACATATGGTCTCATCTATGGTTTTAGGCTTAATTTGACATATAAAGGCAAGGCTACCATAAAGGTTTCTAAATCATGTTTAGTAGTTACCCTTTATAATGTATCACCTATGATTTGCTCCTTTGGATGGCTTTTCTTGAATTTTCATTCTAGTTTACATGATGTCCATTTCGAATAAAATCCCTTTTGAGTTATGGAATGGAAGAAAATCTAAGATTGGTTATTTTAGAGTAATTGGATG
This sequence comes from Reutealis trisperma, assembly GCA_947687605.1. NCBI lineage: Eukaryota > Viridiplantae > Streptophyta > Magnoliopsida > Malpighiales > Euphorbiaceae > Reutealis > Reutealis trisperma. Next base: position 77,262 of record CANTUT010000492.1, read on the forward strand.
TAAATACTGTATTTTAAATACTAAAGACAAATTTGACTCTAAATCGAATGAAGGGATTTACATTTGATACTCTTTAACTAGTAAAGCTTAGCATATTCAATAAAATAACTTTATGTATAGAGGAGTCCATGCATATTGTGTTTGATGAAACAAATCCTCCTTCTCCTATAAAGGAAGATTCTTGTGATAATGTTGTAGTTAGGCTTGAAGACTTGGGCTTTGAAGGAACATACAATCAAGAAGATCATGTTCAACCTCAAATTCAACTAAAAACCCATGTGGAGCAAGAAGTGCCTGATGTAACATGCAGTAAAAGTGGCTTCCACCTAAAAATAGGTTGGTAGACTATACTCATTGAGCATAGTTCCAGACATTTCTTGTAAAGTCCTATTTTTTTTCTTTCAACAATCTCATTTTGTTGAGGAGTTCTAGGAAAGGAAAAGTTGTGAAAATTTTCCAATTTTTATTGTAATCATTTTCAAATTTCCCTCCATGATCACTCCTAATAAAATAAAGGGGAAAGCCTTTTCATTTGGAACCTTTTTTGAGAATTTTACAAACTAATCAAAACATTCATCCTTATGAGAAAAGAATAGCACCCAAATATATTTAAAGTAGTCATCAACAATTATAAATACATAATGCATGCCTCCTATTCTAGCTACTCTAAATGGACTAAACAAATCCATGTGCAACAATTGAACAGGTTTAGAGGTGGATGCCTTTTTCTTCAATGTAAATGAGCTTTTGACTTGCTTACCTCTAGACAATATCCACATACTTTGTCTTTTTGAAACTTGATTTATGAAAGACCATCTGCAAGCTCATCTTTATTCAAGTTTGCCACGAGTTTCATACTAGCATATCTAAACGTTCTATGCTAAATCCAAGAATCATCATTACAAGAAAAAAGATACTTGATTTCTTTGTTTGACAAGTAATTCAAATCAATCATATACACATTTTCAATTCTTTCACCACAAAAAGTAATTTTCCAATAATTTTCCATCACTCATTCTACTAATATCATGCTCTAGGTTCAAAAATAACCCTTAAACCTTTATCACGCAATTGGCTAATATTCAACAAATTATATATCAAGCCATTAACCAAGTAAATTTTATCTAGAATGAGAGAGTTATCCTTATTAACCATGCCAATGCCAACAATCTTACCTTTGTCATTATCCCCTGTCGCGACTAGATTTTTGGCCCTGAGTAGATTGACTCTACACTACTTTTCAATTCAAAATCAAGGGAAGATGAGTTGGTTCTAAGCTCCAAAACAAAGAATGCAGTTGCCATCTAATTTTTAAAATCTAGGAAAATATAGGTGACTAGGATTCCAAACTTCATACCTAACAACCTTTTAACAAAGAGTGGGGTAAGGAAGTTAAGTATGAGTGAGCTTGGGAAGGTGTTAGATACCCAAGCTACCCAATTGCAAGGCTAGCTTCTACTAATTAGTCAATTTAATTTAAGGCTTATTTAGATTCTTTGGGTTGTAAATATGCAACAGATCATATCGTTTCATCAATTTAATCATTCCATAACAGATAATTCAATTGAAAATATGCATTGTCATCGTAATTCAATATATCATATGAAAAGATTAAAACACCCTAAACTAATTATGACATGCTCGATTTATTTACCAAGTTGATTAAATAACCATGCCAATCTAGCCAAAAAATGAGTTTCTAATATGCAATCAATTCCTAATCAAATTAATTTTAGCATGCATTTAACTAAATAATTATGATGATTATCAAAAGGGTTCATATCAATTAGTCATGCCACAATCACATAATTAATAGATTGAAAACCTAAACATGCCTCTAAACATATTAATTAAATAGATTAATTATAGCCTAAATATGCAATAAATTTCTAAACAATCTAAACAATTAATTTAAAATTAATTAACAACCTAAATATCTTGTAATTCTATGTGATCTATCCATTTTATTTATTAATTACATGCCCAAAATAAAACCTTAAATTTACCGAATTAATTAAATGATCAAACATACATAAATAAAAAAAAGTCTAATTACTAGAGGGATGGGGAATTAAATTTAATTATCACAAACCAAAGAATAAAAATAAAGGAAGGAAACCTAACTACTGGAGAATTACAAAACTATAAAAAAACCTCAAATAAACCCAAAAAATAATAAAAATAAAGAAAGCTGAAAATATAAGTCAAAACAGCCCCTAGGAATGCGTGCTAGGGTATGCTCCCTTAGTAAGGGGCGCAAGCAAGGGAGTGCAACCCTGCAATGCAAACCAGTTATTTTTATTCAACTTTGATTCTACCATATAGACTAAAACAACAAGAAAGCTAGGGATTTCTCTGTCACTAATGTAAATATCAAGTATAGTCAAAGGAAAAATATTAATCTAATGCAATTTAAAAGAAGAAGGTATCATTCCTATTCGAATTATTAGTGCAAGATGCTTGATTGATTCTGGTGTTACACATCCATTTATGTCTCTATGTTTTGCTAAGAGTTTTAGTAGAAATAAGGAATTGTTTAATGAACCCTTAGTAGTGTCAACTCTTTTGGAAGAGATGATGGAAGTGAAACATGTATATAAAGATTGCAAGTAGCTATAAATGGACGAAAACTTCCTGTGGAATTGTTTATAACTTGATGTGCTAGAATTTGATGTAATCTTAGGAATGGACTGGCTATATGAGTATGGAGCTCGGATTGACTATAGAGAAAAACAAGTAGAGTTTAAAACTAAGGATGGGGAGAAATTTGTGTTTCAAGGAGATACTTATGATGAAGGTCCATTAGCGTAATCATAGAATGGATGAGTGTACTTAGGAAGCTGAGGAAGGGATGCGATAGAAGCATCCCCAATTTTTCAAGAACGTAAGAGTAAGTATTTAAATTCAATGACAAATTTCTTTTAAGGGGGAAAGAATGTAACAACCCACACCTACTCTAGGAGTTTTCAAGACAACTTTCTTGAATTTAGAGCTATTATGACAAAATGTGTGCTTTTATAAAAATTTATGTATTATGTGATTGATGAGTATACGGCATATTAGATTAGTTATAATATGAATTATTATTGTGAAATAAGTGATTTATATAAAGTGCATAAGCATAAAATGATTTATTGCACATAAATTGAATTTTCATGCACAAAATGATTTTTAAGCATAAAATAATTTTTATGAGCATTTTAAAATATTTTTAAATAAATATTTTAGGAAAAATTTTAATGAAAATAATAAGAAAAATATTTTATTTTTAATTACCTATAATTATCCCATAAATTAAATAAAAGGCTCAATTTTCTAAAAGCCCACTATATCAAAACACTCCTGACTCAGCTCATTAATGGAAAACTTGTAATTTTATCAAAACTCTATATATTTAAAGCTAAAATTCAGCCAACCCCTTGGTGACAGTCACCATTCTATTATTCTTCATAGTTTTTATAGAAAATCTCTCTGAAAAATGTTCTCTCAACCAAAATTCATAAAGTGCTTTCAAACCTTGCGATTTCGTGACCGTTTTCATAAGTTTTTCTATCCTTTCAATTTACTATTTGATTTCTATGAAACTAATCATGAGAAAACTATTTTGGGCTGTCAATTTACTATTTTTATTGTGATTTAATTTGGCCTAGGTGATATTTCGAAGAAAAAATTGATTTTTCCACCGAAAACACAACTACTTCTTTGCACATCCACCAATGATGAACCCTAAAACTCAAAGCTGGAATTTTCATACATAAATATATGTGGGGCTACCGATTTGTGTATTGTTGTATTCTAAATTGATTTTTGTTGTGTTTAGATGAAAAATATTGATTTAAATCATATTTTTGTATATTACTATAATGATCGGAATGTATGGAAAGCAAGAAAATTGTTGGTTTTCACGCTAAAACCTAAAGTTGAAAATTTTTCATGCTTATATTTTAAGATGAGTGCCAATTGGTATATTAAAGCATTCTAAAATGATTTTTGACATGTTTACATGAAAAATATTGGTTTAAATTATGTTTTTGCATATTACTGTAATGTACGGAAAGTGCAAAAAGTAAGAAAAATTCATATTTACCTTGATTGTATGATTCGACCTTAGAGGAATTATGATTCCTATGTCTATAATTTTTTTATGACATATTTCAATGATTATTGGCATGCATACATGAATGATAAATGATTTTATTACATCTTAGTTGAAGGAATAACCCTAGACAAAGTCTAGAGAGGTTCAGCCTACCTAGGGTTTACTAACCATGTTACTATATTATGATTAATATGTGTATATGATTAAATGATAAGTGAAATAGGTCTTATGATGTGTTAATAGTGAATTAATGATCTTAAATTTACTATGAGATAGATGGTATGATTTGTTCAAAAGAGATAAGTATGACTCTTCAAGGTTAGTTGTTAAGTTGATAGATATGTAAGGTGTTAAGTGTACTAAGTTGAATGTTAAATGGAATTGATACTAAGATCATGATATATTATGTTTAACCTTGGGAAAGTCATAGTATGAGTTATAATGTGATTTTATGTGAGCCTATGAAGGCTAAGTGTGCAAGACTTTAAAAGTTAACATGTTATGTGCAAGTGATGAGTGCACTTCTAAGTGCAAGTGATAAGTGCACTTCTAAGTGCAACTCTAAGTCTATGTGAATGTTATATGTGCATGGGATAGTTATAGGATAGGGTAGCATGATGATTAAGCAAATGCTAAGTATTGAATTAAATAGTATGTTAGAGCTTGAGGAGTAGTAAAAGTTCAAAGGGCTACTGTGAGGCCTCGCCCGAGCACCGGCCCGGTTCGTTAGAGAGAACCGGAATACTCATTCGGCTTTAGACTCATGATGGAACCCTTGGGTTCGAATTGGTTGATTTTGAAAATGATTTTTAGGAGTCGCCACCTTAATTTTATTTAGTTGAAAAAATATTAAGGAAAAAACCCAAATTGACTTCAATTCATTAATTTTT